>CM069916.1:45427947-45648960 GCA_036172215.1 Camellia granthamiana | reverse complement strand
AATGGTTGGTTGTAAATGTTAAATTACCTTAAACCCGTAATCATTAATACGTTGGTGGTAGGTGGAAACACGTACTGCTTTAGTTGTGGTTTAAACATGTGAACACAGTTATTGTTGTTTGGTGGAAACACCTACCCAAACTGAGTAAAAGCAAATGAATTAATTTGTATATTTTGTTTAATAGGTTCCGTCTAGTTGGAAAGGCATATGTATCTGATAAGAGGAATTTTGCTAAGCTTTATGGATTAGTAGACATGTAATTGGATTGGGGTAGACCAAAAGTTAGGTTAGGGCACAAATACAAATGACGAATGTGAATGTATAATAAACTGTGGGTGTGGAAATCGATGATAGTGGGATAGTACTGACGGAAGGTACAATATATGTGTGTTGGAAATGCCAAAACTAATAGATGATCAGGGGTACTGAACGGATGACTTGGTGTATGCAAGAAGGAATGAATTTGTGCAAGATGAATTCGGCCAGTTTGGAGAAATTAATACAATGTATGCTACAATGCATGAGGTCTTCGGAAAACATATAAGTCATTTACCATATCTTATAAATACTTACAGCGTAGTGTTGTGTAATATTATGAATCTATACATTTCTTTAAAAAAGTAGTAAATAAAATAAACCATACACATATTCCTACAAAATGTCTGATTCGAACAATGTCTGATTCGAACAAGATTGAAGCTATTGTTGAAGCTCATGTTGCTCCTGTATTACAGTAGTTGCAAGATATCTATGAAAGGCTGAATGAAGTAGACACACAGTTGTCAAGTTTGGAGCGGCAAGTTGGCGTTATGAAGCAGAACGTTGATTGGCTGACCGATGAGAAATTCACGGCGGACGAAGCGAACTCTGATAAGACAATGGATGAGGACAGTCAATCAGACAGTACGAACAACTCTTCAGAAGACGCTGCTGATGACGCAGCAGATATGTAAATTTTTTTTTTTTTTTTTTAACCTTCCCTGTAAGACGTTGCATTTTTTGTTTTGGCTGGAGTCATATGTGCTAATGGGCTGATATATAAATTACCTACAAAGAGTATTGATTTTTCATTCATATGCAATCTTCAAATACTTATGTAGTAGTGTAAAATGAGTAACAATTTGACTGCTGCATAAATAATTGAGTTCTGTTAGGGACCCAAATAAATTACCAAACAAATTACCAAATCGGTGCCATAGGTGTCCGACTCACACAAATCACACGTGTGTGGGCCCTACACTCATGTCAGATATTTCGTAAGTTATTCGGTAATGTACTTGGGATCCATAACATTTTGATGTCAACTCACACTGACAACAATTTCCTTGGAATATGAAACACATCAATGGAAATAGGGAATTACAATTTCCGCCAACTTCAGACGTAGAACAGCACGAAGAAGGAAGACAGTATGATTATGACTAGGGAGCAAGTGTAAAACAGTAACCAGCTTTTATGAAGAGTTGTCTGAGTGTACGGGTGATCTGACATTTCATGTTACCAAAGCAAAAACGAGGAGGATGTGGTAGTAGTACTTCATGTACCCTAAAATGAAATCCACGAAACGAGGTTTAACAAATTACATCGAAGTTGTATCACAACTAACGCGGTTAACGGATATCATAAATTAACTAAAATGTCCTTTTGACAAATAAGGGCTAATTAATTACACCCGATTCAAGTTAAGCGAAATTATAGATTCAGCGTTGACGTTTACGTAATTTTGTGTGGCTTATTTTTTGTATGAAGAAGTAAACGATTTTCGGATAAACTTATGTTGTCCGTCAAAGTCTATTTATTATTGCCATTTTGGACATTTTGTCGCTGAAATCCTTTTTTTTTTTTACTTCTGAGGGCGACCTTGTAGCCATGACCATTAGCACAACAGAAATTAGTCCGTAAATGTGAGTTCAAACAATATTTCCAGTTTTAACAATCAAAGTAATTGGTCTCCAAGACTCTTGTATGTTGTACTGTTAGTTGCTGAAAATGTCATAAAATTAACAAACAATTAAATAAGTTGAAAACACAAGAAATGGCTTCTAAAAAAATGCGTCTAATGTGGTTGGTTTCATTTTTGAAAATTAATTTTTTCTTTTTTGTAATTAAATTATAAATTCATTTCGTTAACAAATAAAAAATACAACTAATTATTAATTTGATATAATTTTATCTTTTCAGTGCTCTACAAAATTTTTGTACAAATTATGTATATATTTTGTAATTATATTAGTTTTTATTTATTTTTAAAAATTTCAAATTGTTTTTTTATTACAATTGCGACATCAAAGTTATACTGATAAATTGGGTAGCAAGTACATTCCTCAAAATATGAGTAAAAAAATAGCTGTAAATTATATTTGTTTCAGTCGCATTCATCCGAACAAGAAACATGCATAAACAAAATAGTAATAAGACAGCAGCCACATCGACATGTTTGATCCATGTTTACATTTGACTTTCACTTTGCAGTTAGTCCATCTTTACATCGTCCACCAAAAACAATACTGGGGAGCCATAATTAACATCCATATTGAAATCAAAGAATAAAAATTAGTGAAGTCCTGTTGTCACCCAAATTACTGGCGTACTGGCAGCCCATTCCCATCACTGGCCTAGCTTGTGGCATTGCTGATATCAAGGCACTCTCAGTACTCTGCAATCTTTGCATTATTGACATCCATAACGATGTCAACCAACAACTTATGACGCACAGAGGGATGAAACTTTGTACAGAAAGATCATAAGACAAATCAGTTAAAATTGCAGGACATACAAGGAAGGATTTGATTGACAAATGGAAATGAAGCGGTAGGATGTACCTTGTGTGAACTGGGGCTTAAATCAGGTCGCTGCATGAATTTGATGACGAACATCCCACAATCAAACGTGCTACAAAAATAATTTCACATTAAATTTGTCATCAATGTCAGTAGGTTCGTTAAAGTAGTCATTCAGGATACACATTAATGTGAGGGAGGGATTGTGGACTACTCGTCCAGTTGTTGTACTGGCCTCTTATCTAACATGCAGAGATGGAAGCTACGCACGTCTGTAACATAATCATTTCCAAAGTGTAGTTGCAGCAAGTCGTGCATAGTTTGAACCTGTTCCACAAGGTTGAAGTTGGTTTATGTAAAAGATGTTCAAGTTTGTTGTAGTGTTGAGAAATGCACCAGAAGGACATACCAAAATTTGTGCCGCATTTAGCTTCTTTTTGTTCGGTCGGTTGGATGAGAACGAGTCAAATAGGTAGGCTACACGGTCCACCATATCAATTTTAACGCACAACCAATGCACTCCTCTTTAATTGAAAGGCATGTAAATCTACACACAAACATAAGTGTAGACCTTGTTTAGAGGGCTTGTAAACATGTAATGGCTTTCATATTTTCGTTTTAATATAACGAGATGAACATTGATATTACCCTCTGGCATGCATCAATCGCACCAGTGTATCTGTCATGTCGGAAAAATGATGTGACAATATTTTCATGGTGCAGAGGTTGCGTATTTTTATTTAGAATCAAAGTCTACATATGTAATGCATAAAGGTCATTGACGGAAACATTTGTCAAAATATGTCATACACAAAACACAACGTAGCTTTAAACACTTACTTACCGACAGATATACGGGAAAGAACCAATCAGTATGCCCCCATCATTGTGTAAATCCCTCTGTCGATTAGTCAATTGCACCACCACCAAGTTGATTAGTTGGAACATTGTATGTAAGACACAAGGCAAGTTGATTAGAAAGGTTTTTGAGTTCTTCAAATGAAAAACGTAGATTCATATGTGCGCAGCCAACACTTACAGTGTCGGATAGCCACGACCTTGGTTTTAGCGTGCGCATGTCACGCCGGGTATCAACTTCACATGCCCATCCATGAAGATTCATGAAAACAACAATGTCCCTACAAGCAATAATGATCCTTAGAATGATAGTTATTTCACAGTGGGCTGTCATTTAAAATTTGCAAGTACTAAATGAAACAATACATTTCATTTTTGCTATCGGCAAATACATAGTCGATAAACTTTTTGTTCCTCCACCAATAACAACCTTTCGTTATCCAACATCCTCAATGAGTCCTACAAAAATAAACAACTAACTAACACAACACATTTCATAAAAAAAATTGAAGCTTACACAACAAGGTTGTTAGTCATAAAAAAGAACGTAAAATGATGTATAACCTCTGAACCTCAGAGTTTTCCCAACTTGTGATGTTTCATGCGAAGTTTGTTAGAAATGTGTAAAAACATATGCCAGCAGTCATAACTGCAAACATGCAATTGTTTGACAACTAGTACAATACAACACAGATGATTGTAAAATTAGTGATTCACATTTTTGATGTGGGCATGAATTGGTTATTCAGAACTTGTGAGGCATTAAAGGCAGTATTTGTACCTTGTTCGCCTTATTCACACCATCAACATCCACGGGTGAATTGATGTCGTCAACTCCACTATTTGTTTTGCTATCGATACACAATTGCATATCCCCGACCTCAGTGGCTTGAACTCTACTTCCGCGCATTTTTCCTTTTCCTTTTCCTCTTCCCTTTCCTCTTCCTCTAACGATTCCAGTTGCTTCAAATGGTTGGCCAAGCTTAGTAGAAGAAGTATTCACATCGCACGCCACGTTCTTGACGCCCACTGACTGAAGGTCAGGAGTGTATTTATCTTCAGTTTTGTATGTTCCCTTCCCCCAACTGAAGGCCTCCCTTCTTCTGGTTGTCCCCACCTTCTTCGATGTTCAGCTTGTGTCCATCATGGAAATGACTTTTGTCCCTTGCCAAGGTTCCCTTCACATTCTGTTGTTGGTGATCCACCCCTTGTACATCTGAAATATTACACTCCATTGCGTTAACTTCGTCAGATGGTTTGACCATGCCATCGTCATGCGCCTCCACTCCAACAGCAGGGTCCACACCCTATTTGTCCACGCCTACCGGTTGTGGTCTTCAGAATATATCTTCGATGAGGTGGTGTAGCATTTGCTTTAGTTCACCTAAATTGGTTTGTTCAGTGAACGGTTCGTTGCAGCCCAAACTGAAACGTTGAAGCAGTTGCTTCAGCATTTCCTTTAGTTCAGCAACATTGGAGGAGAGGTTAATGATACACACATCATTGTCTTCCACCTAATCACACAAACACATACGTCAACTTAGTCTTATAAATCATCTTCAAATGATGTGGCTCAACTGTGTCAAAATTGCGTAATGATTGGATAGATTACCTTGTCATTGTCAACAACTTGCTTGCCTTGGAAATGTCGCAACATCTCCATTAAATCTGTTTGGTTCTGGAGAATTTGTTTCATCATTTCCTTTAGTTCACAAATGTCAGACTCTACGTTGCTCATACGGACTTCATTATACTGTCCTTTTTGTTGGTTATCGACATGGTGTGCATCCATGTCAGCATCATCGACATCGCTTTCGTTGATACTATAATCAAACTCCACTTAATCATAGAAACGCATAAATGAAGTTTGACATTGTATATTGAAGAGAAGTGGGTCGATAGTGTGAAATGTGTACAGTGGTTGGAGTGCTTACCACAATTGTTGGGAAATTTTGCTTCTTTCTGATATGTCGCAGCGTCTCTCGTATTTGGGTATCACCCTAATCATGAAGCCGAGGCATGGACCGCGTTGTAGCTAATGTACTCGTGGAGCTCAGACAAACACAATCAAGGTACAATAGTGTCACGACCCAAACCCGCCCCTATGGGTTTAGCACCGTAACCGGCCAGTAATCCGAGATTACCGAAGGCCTACTTAACAGTAATACAGTAATACAGAGTACAGGGGCATGGCGAAAGCCAATACAGTAATAAAACAATGTCCAATGAGCTGTGACAATTTGTATGCAACAGGACTTTTCATACATACATATGAAACCAGTACAGAACAGTATGTACAATATATATATAATCAGTCAGAACAAGACAGGGGTCTAACCCCTATTAAACAGTATAGTACAGTGTTGTCAGTCTATACAGTCTATACAGTAAACAAGACAGTTACAGAGACAGACGGGGGAATTTAAAACACCCCTAAGCCATAGCTTGGCAGGCTCGAAACCTCGCAGTGAGGCACAATGGTTGGCTTGACAAAAAGGGAAGTCTACCCCACGCTCCTAGCTCCGGTCTGGTGCCTGTACACCTACATATATATATAAGCAGTGAGCTAAAGCCCAGTGAATAACATAATGCGTAAAGAGGTTTAGAATGAATGTCCTTACAGTAATGAAAACAGTTCATTAAATCAGTATTTCAGTCTTTCAGTCCTTTAGTCATATGTGGTACATCCATTAGCATAACAGTACAGTAAGCAGTAGGTCTTAAAGACCGAACAGTAATGATGGCCATCAATCAGTAAACAGTAGCGGTTCCACAAGGGAACCGACAGAGATCTCTGTAACAGTAACTGTAAACAGTAAGTGCTAAGGATGCCACAGTACAGTTCGGAATATAGGACATACGTTCATTCGGTAAACAATATCAGTTCAGTAAACAGTTCAGTTCAGTATTCAGAAGATAATCATTTTGAACATATCTTTACACAATTGTTACTCACAGAGTTCTGGGCTACAGTAAGCTAGAGCGTCTCCTCGGAATGCCAACCCTATACAGTTAACAGATTGAACACACACTAAGTTTCACAGTTGGGGAAGATAATAACTTAATCACTAAATTTGCCTCGGTGTGGTTCTACATCTATATCCTCTTTAAGGTGCCTTAAACATGCCCTAGGAATGCCTAGGATGGAGAGAGGATGCAAAGATGCACTTTTGAACATTTTACAAAATTTCCAGAAAACAGGGGTCTCGCTCGAGCGTCGCTTTATACGCTCGAGCGAGCTTGTCAAAACAGCGGGGCCGCTCGAGCGTGGACTTCCTCGCTCGAGCGGTCTACAAAAATGAAAAAAGTGCTGGATGTTGGAAATCTCCGCTCGATGCTCGCCCGACGCCCGCTCGAGTGTAAGACACAGTCCTCGCTCGAGCAAGTGCGTCTGCGTGCACCAAGATTCTAAAAGCTTGCAATTTACGCTCGAGCCACCATTCCTTCGCTCGAGCGGAGCTCAGAATAAACGATGGTCGCTCGAGCGTGGAATCCTTCGCTCGAGCGAAGAAGCCAAATTCTGGAATTTCCAGATTTGCCTCCCAAGCTCAAACCAAGCATTCCTTAGCTCAAAACTTGACCTCTTGGGCCCAAATTCTGGAAAACACATCTAAACTCAATATACAACAAGTTTCAAAGCTCAATTTGTAAATTTAAAGCCCAAGGGTGAGTCAATTAAATCCAAATTTTAAACCCAATTTCATGAACATGAAGAACATGCAAACATGCATGAATTCAAATCATTTCAAAGCTTCAATTTGATGCTCTAGTGAGCCAAACCTTTTCAAGATAAGGTGAAATCATGGACTTAACCAAAAATATGAACATGCATGTAACCTTTAGCCATGAAATCAACTTAAACCTCAACAATACCAACATGCATGCATGGAATGAGCTTCAATTCAACATGTTAGAACTAAATCATGCCTTAGCTCTACCATTAGACATGAACCATGGAAGAATCAACTTCAAGGCAACAATGAGAGGTTCAATTACCTTACCTAGGTCTTTAATCACTAGTCTTGAGACTCAATTTGCCAATTACACTCCAATTCTTCAAGGTTTCAAGCCAAGATGACAAGATGAACTCAAGTTCCCCTCTCTCTCTCTCTAGTCGGCTATGAACATGAAATGAGCTGAGCAAAATGTTGCCTAAGTGTATAAAGGCTCAAATATTTTAATAAACAAAGGCCCACTCACAATGGCAATAAGATAATTAAGCTAACTCTTGTCATTGGCTTATTTTAATCTAATTTAATCATACCAAATCACTTTTCAGATAAATATGCCATAAATTCACATAAATTCCAATGATCCTAAAACATCAATTAATTTCTGATTCGGCCATCGATAAGGCCTTCAATTTACAGTTTAAACATAAAAACTAAACAGATAATTAAACAGTCAAACAGATAAAATGCACTTCAAACAGATATAGGCAATCAATTCCGTTTCAGATTTTAGTCAGTCAGTTCAGTAATTCAGTCAGTTCAATTACTTTCCATATTCGGTCTCAGTTTAGCAGTAAACAGTAATTAATCGGTAAACAGTGTGAGGGTTGTTACAAATAGCTATGGACATTAAGGGGCACACCATAATTAATTTCTTCTTCCCACAAAAATCAACTATATTCAGTAATAATGACATTTATTCTTGTCAATTTTGCAGTTGAACATACATAGAATACCAATTTTGTTTACGATGCTAACAACTTTATAGGCACATATCATGCAATGTTTTTTAGGAAAAACAATGTACAGCAAACCAAGGACTTTATTGATGAAACCAAGAAAAAAAAGTTATGTACATGTTTGTATATATGAATGGCTGCAACCCGAAAGTCCTTTCCCATAATCGATACATTTGGTTTGGTAATGGTCCTATCAAGGTTTCTTCTGTATATTCTTTTTCAACTCTGCCTACAAATGTGTATAATATTTCCTGTGTCAGTTCTGTGTCTAATTGATTATTCCAAACCGATGAAGATCAATCAATTATGTTCCCCTCTTCGCAACGTAGGCAAATTGGTTCCTCCATTGAGGTCTGTGATACTTTTTGCCCTGTACTCTTTGTTCTTAAATTCATGACGATGGTTGCATAAAATATCTTTCTGCGAGTAACATACTTGGTCAGGAAGAGTGTTATTTGTCATACTCACATAACAGGTAACATTGTATGTCCCAATCAAGCCCAATTTGTTGAACCATGACAGAACAATGCATGAAACATATGAACGGGGGAATGGAAAAAACAATCGAGTTATTGGCATATCATTAGCAAGAAAAGACATCCAGTTGCAACGCGATGACCTTTACTCTTATACTTGCGAACACCGTTATGAAGGAATTGCAGTGTCAACTTTGCCCAATTACAAGCTCGCATACCATTTACGTTCTTCACGGCATGAATGAACGATGGCTTCAACGCGGTCATTGTGGTAGGACACAACATGGCCCCCAAGACGTAAAGCGCAAATTTCCTCTGAAACTCGTCCTCCGCACCATCAGTCTCGATTAGATAAAGTCTCAACTTGTTCAAAGGAATGACTCCGTTAACAACTCCAACCTCTTCGTAGATATTGGGATATGCTTCTAATGACCCAGCCAACTACACGTCATCGCCTTCACACCGTATTCCCAATAAAACATTAACTGCCTTACAGGTGAGCCTAAGTTGACGACCATGAACATTCAATGAACTACTGTCAGGATCGAAGTTCTGTACCAACCATGCACACAAGTCGTGATCTATACGTGTACATTTCATCCCCAAGAGGCCACCAAACCCAATGTCAATGACTGCCTACTTTGGTGCTTCGTTGAACCGATTAACTAGCTCAACAATTCAATGATATGCGGAGTTGCCTTTTACCCTGCACATTTTTTATCCTTAAATTAATACAAAAATACAACCAACAATGTCAGCAAAGCAAGACCTAGCCAAATGCATTTATGAAAACATGAAGTACTTATTACCATTTCAGACTTCGGTGCACATGGTACTACTTTGGCGTGTTCCTTGGCGCTCGCCTTAGCAATTTCCGCAAACCTCTTTTTCTCATCAGAGGGGAGTGTCTTCCACCTTTCCCCAAGCTCATTTCTACTCTTTAAGCATGAAAGTGACAAACGTACAAGACAAGTAACAACTATGAGTCCAAAATAACTGTAACTATAACTTTATGCCAAATGCAATCTACATGCATTGTTGGTAATTAAATAAGGTTGCAAAACTCAGCGACAAAACGTAGCTGGACTTTTACAACGAATTGAAATTTATAAAAACAATAGGAAGGTGACATTATTACATGCTACAATCCAACAAACGTGAAACAATCACAAGCCCAGTACGACCATTCAATACAACGCATGGATAGTAACCCAGCCATGTGTTTCCATCATAGTGTATTATAGAGAATACAGATTTCCACACTCACCATTTTTCGTCGAGTGTTGTCTGGCCCTTGCATTTCCTTCAATTGTTGCTAGCTGCATGCAAGCATCGTGAAGCTTATCATCACTAAATCTTAAATATGAATACATATATATATGCAAGTATTTATGTCAAGCTGGCCCCGAAATCTGCATAACACACCTTTCGTACATCCGGGACTGAATCGACACCAATTTAAACATTTTCAGACATGCGGAACGAAACCAATTTCAAACATCACAAACTGAACTTCGACAAGGCGAGTACTTTCACTACAAAAAAATATAATTCCAGATTGTCAAAATGAACAACTAGTACCTGTAACAAATGAATGGTGCAACTAGCCGCTTTCGAGAAGAGCCAGCGATAGTGTCAGACATTTGGATATGTTGTTCGCCAATTATCTTCAATCTTTTCCTTCCCCTTTATGAAAGAACAAATCATACAAATTAGATTGAAGGGAAAATTACAGGGGTGGTGTACACATTTGGTCCCTTGTCTAATTTGAATTGATGTACTTTAAACTCCCTCAATTCTGACACTTCATTTTAAATTTCATGGACAATTTTGGTTAAATTGCTAATGCCGTTTGTGATTTTCATAACAAATATTGTAATATCAATTGATTAAGATTATCTAAGTTGAGTAAAGTTATAAGTTGACTACAACAAAAAGTACAATTGCCACGTATATACATATTTTCTGATAGAAAACAGTGAAGGGTTGTAATAAAATGGACGTAATTGAAACAAAAGTTCACAATTGACGATGCAAAGCGAGGCCATTTAAAATTTGTGCAAAACAAATGACACAAAGACAAAAGTACATGGGTTGCTATAACAATTGATCCCAAAAAAAATTCAGCGTATTCCTTGGTGATGAATTTCATTTGTTTACAAACACATGTATGAAACCAACTGGTAGCAAGTCTTGAAGGAGAAAACTAACATTGTTGGTGCGAGGTGACCAATATCCATCAGATGCAATGATGACAATTCCTGCAAAGTATTCCAATCAATATTTACAAGAACACAAAAAAAACAGCTTCAACATGTGGCTATTAACCTGATAATTTTGCGTAAACACAGACAATAAAACGCATAATTTCCCAACACATATATAGATTTTGAAACGGTCAAAAGAAAAGACACACGTCAAAATTTTGCATTTAGTTCACACAGCTTACAATTGAAATAATTTTTTGTGCAAGCGATAAATGCATAATTTCCCAAAAATTGAAGAGGAAGGACTATATTTTGTTTTTGATTTAGGTCTGAAGGACTACACGCACATACTTTTATGAAGGTCCGACTACAAAGGACAAGGAAGCAACTGAACCATTTCATGACAGGGTTAAACTATCTGGACAGGATTCTGTTGTCACTAAAATTGGTGCTCATCCCAGGCACAAAAACCAGATGAAACCCCATCAGGTTGAGGGCTTCAATTTCCTACTGAGCAAGTTGGTTGCAGAGAATCGAGGTGGCTGCATCCTGGCCAACGCTCCAGGCTCTCGAAAAACTTTGATGACAATTACTTTTATGCGAAGTTTTTTGGCCAAGTATCCCATGCTAGACCACTGGTGGTGCTGCCAAGAGGCATTCTGGCTACATGAAAGAAACAGTTCTTCACATGGTAAGTTGAGGACATTCCGTTATATGACGTCTACTATGTAAAAGCGAATAATCGAGCATAGCACCTTCGGGTGCTTAGACAGTGGGCAGATCAGAGAAGAATACTTTTCTGGGCGTACAAGCAAGTTTCAATTGTATGTGGCAATGAAACAAACAAGACTGCTGCTGCCTGCCAACAAATATTACTAACGTACCCATCCATTCTTATTCTGGACGAAGGTCA
The DNA here is from genome assembly GCA_036172215.1 of Camellia granthamiana. Taxonomy (NCBI): domain Eukaryota; kingdom Viridiplantae; phylum Streptophyta; class Magnoliopsida; order Ericales; family Theaceae; genus Camellia; species Camellia granthamiana. The sequence goes on along the minus strand of CM069916.1, from coordinate 45,637,036 downwards.
TACTCCTACAAATGAAAGTACGTATTTCATGAACTCATTCAATAAAGTCTAGACAGCCCGCAACTCCTGAATGACAGCTACCTTTCTCTTCAAATGTAACTGCTATTCAACAGAAAAAATGATAATTTCAAGAGAAAGGTAACCGTCATTCAAGAGTTACGTGCAATGACAGGCAAGGTTCTCCATTTCTACGAATGAAATTTTCTTCATGAATTGTCTGGGCTTGTTGACTTTTCTGCATTTCTTCACCTCAGCCCTACAACTGTGCATGAAGTTGAAGAACTGAAGAACTTAGTTAAGAAGTTCAACATCACCTGGGATGGGAGCACACTCTATGTGCACACACAATTGAGATCTCTTCTAAAGAGTTCACCTACAGACACGTCAACCATAGAAAAAGAGGGCATTAACGATGCCCAGATGGATGTAGACACCCCATTTTTGACCGACCTTAAGACTTAGATGTCATCGTCTGTGCAGTCGATGATTGCGCATGTTTGTGCTAGTTTTGAGTGCCCGAAGGTCTCGGCCGAGCACTTTGTCTTTGAGCCTCTAAACCCTCTGTGTTTTGGCCTTATTTTTAGGCCAAACCTTGGTGCCTCTTGGCTGAAGGAGAGTGGGGCCCTGTCGGCTACTTTTGGCATTTGCCAGCCACTTTTTCTCCTTGCCAGCTAGTTGGAGTGGTCGGTCAGCTAGTTGAAGTGGCCGGTCAGCCACTTGAACTGGCTGGCAGCCAATTTTCTCCTTTTTCTGATATTTTTAGATATTTTGAGCCAGCTGTTGGGCATTTAAGCTTGTCAAGCAAGCATTTGCTTGCACTGCCTCTATAAGGGGAGGTCCCTCCTCCTTTTTTGAGGTTCAGAAATTTTGGAAGCAAAATCTCTCTCTCTCTCTCTCTCTCTCTAGAATTCTCACTCTCTCTCTCTCTCTCTCTCTCTCTATTGTGATCTATAGTACTTAGAAGTGTGTTTTCTTCACATTTTTGCAAAGAAACACCTAGTCAAACACCACTACCTTGGAGCTGAGGTCCTTGAAGGTTTGTTTGGAGTTCAAAAGGCTAGTTTTTGGCTCAGAGGTTGTCCTCTTGCTGCTGTGCTTCAAGGGTGAGCATATTCCCTTCTTTAAGGTTATTTTTTTATACCATATTAGCCACCTTTGCATGCTGTTTTAGGCTTGGTTGTTAACTACAAAAAGCTCTATTTTTAAGTGTTAAAAATGTTGGTTTGAGTCCTTGTTGGGGTTAGGGGTGGTCTACCCTCTTTGGTTGCTTATTTGCTAAGTTTTTGTACCACCTTTTCAGGCTATTCAAACTATCTCCTTTTGGCCTTTTAACCACTGAATTCCAGAGGAATTTCAGTGGTGGAAAGGTGGTTTTGAGGTCCCAAATAGGAGGGGGTGGTCCTCTCTTCTCTTGTCTTGTTTGCATGTGTTGATGGCCCACCAAATGAGCATGTGTTTCTACTTCTTTGTGGCTTCGTTCAAGCATATTTTTGTGACTTTTCAAACCTTCCATAACTCTGTTTTTGGTTTGTTTGATCATTGGTTGCTTGTTCTTTACACTTGTAGTGAAACCTTGCTCACTAGTTTTGCATACTTGCTACTTTAGCCCATCATTCTAGCTTATTTTGGCTATACTCCAGCATGCTTTTACTCATGTTTTAGCATGCTTTAACTTTTTTTTGAGTGGTTTAGGTCATATGAGGCATGTTTTGTATGGCTATAGCATGATAGGCTTTAATAGCTTTGTGTTTTGAGTCCTCTAGTATGCTTTGCTTGAGTTGTTTGCATGATTTGGCATCAGTTAATATGTGAGTTCAGAGCATATATCACTGTCATACTCTCATATGTATCACTCTTTCAATGCTTTTGAGAGGTTGAGCCTCATGCCTTGTTTGTGAGCCAATATATGAGCATATCTTTCTTGCCATCTATGCTGCAAGTCTAACATGTTTTTGCTACTGTTTCGACCTACCTTAGGTTTGTTTTGAATGGTCAAGGTCATTTGAGCATTGCTTAGTATGGTTGTAGTGTAAAGGGCCTTGACTAGCTTCGAGTTTTGAGGCCTTTAACATGTTATGCATGTGATGTTTGCATGGTACGACACTATTTAGCATGTAATTTTAGTGTATATATTGTAGTCACACTCTCATATTCTTCACTTCTTCATAGCTTTTGAAGGTTGTGTATTATGCCTTGCTTATAGGCCAACATGTGTGCATGTTCTTCTAGCATTTTGAGCCCCCATTTCAGCATGTTTAGACCATTATTTTGGCATGATTGAGCTCTGTCAAGAGTTGGTTTAGTCATTGGTGCTATGTATTGCATGCCTCTTGTGTATTACACTTCACTAGCTTTGGTGTTTTTGGCCTTTTAACATGCCTTGCATGCATGTTTTGCATGATTTAGTGTCTTTTGCATGCCATTTCAGTGCCGAAATATATGCCATTGCACTCCATTGTTTCACTCTTTCATTTGCTTTGAAAGAGGTCTTGAGCCCCTTGTTGGCTTGAGCATGGAATTGAGGCTCTCATGCCTAATGGTTTTAGCCTTCTCTTGAAGGTTTCTACTAATCAAAAGCATGAGGCTTCTTTCATGCTCAAGGTGCTTGTGGTTGAGGCCATCTTTCCCATTAGAGGACTTGCACATTGGACTTAACCAATTAAAGAATGGATTGGTAATGTAAAATGTGTAAACAAGAATTTAGTCAACTAAAACATGTCAAGATAACATATGTGTGTTGCATTGCATGTGTTTGGATCGGACGTTAATCCAAACACAAGAAATATGGGACATTTCATACTTAAAGTGATGGAACGTGTCACGTTTCTTGGTCGCTAACACCTTTGATCAAGCATGATAAGGTGAATGCTCTTTGTGTGTTGTTTGTGCATTCATAAACATGGTATAAGCTTGGTTCTTGGCCACCATGCATTGAAAAAGCTTGGTTAGTGGCTTGAGAGCCGAGTGCCACGCTCCTTTGAGCTTGAGACATGATTGGGAGAGTGGCAGTGCCTACATTGTCTTGCAAATACATTGCTGTGCCTCTATTGTTCTCTGTTGCAGCAAAACCAGAAGCCTGGAGAAGCAACTAGCCGACCAGCCAATTTTACTAGCTGACCGGCCAGTAGCACTAGCCGACTGGCCAGTTTTAGTGGCTGACAGCCACTTTTTTTGGCTGGCAGCCACTTTTTCTGGCTGGCAGCCCACCAGCAGTTTCCTGTTTTAAAGTAAAGGCAGTCTGGAGGTTGGCACAATTTTCAAAGATCAAGGCAAGTGCAAACAGAGGCAATTGACAGCATGGTAATGGATTTCTGAGCGAACGCCGACTTAGCATGCATCTTCAACCTCTTGGAGCAGAGCTGAGGCAATATGATTTGTGATTAGCTTTACTTGTTAGTTAGATTAATTTGGTAATTTAATTAATTAGTTTGTTAATTAATTAAGTGTTGTAATAATTAGTAAGTAGTTTACTAGTTATTCGTTTTGTTGTGTAATAATTAATCTAATTAGCTTAATTAGATTGGTTAGTTAGCTTAGCTTAGATTAGCTTAGTTAAATTCATTTGGACCCTCCGTCGAGAGGGCAAATGTTGTAATAAGGGTACATGTGTGTGTGCATGTCTTCCAACCTCATTTCTTTCTCCCTTTTACTTACCGCTTTCGATGGTTAGTTTTAGGGCACGTTTTGATTAGCATACCTTATACTTTGCATATTTGCATCATTCATTTGTCTTACGTGCACCGGGCTCGGCGCATCATTCAAACCGCATTGTATTTTAATACACTTACTTGAATACGTGTTTCAAAGCATGTTATCAAGTGTTGCATTCATATGCCATCTTAGATAGCCGAGCCTATTTTGGTTGCACTTTGCATGCGTTACATTAGGCATTTTAACATAGCTAAGATCATGCATGATTTCTAACTAGTTTTCTGTTTTGGCCCGGAGTACACTGTAAGTGTTTATGTTTTAGTATCCTTGCATGTGTGTAAGTGACTACCATGATAGCATGCTTGCCATGAGGCTATTTGCTTAATTGATAAACTGCATGAATGTCTGTGGATGAAGGCTTCATTACTTGAATTGGAACAATTCATCAAAATGTGAGTTTTAAGCCCACTTGGAGTGGCAAATCATCATGTTTTAAGCCCACCTTGTTTGGTGGCAAATCCGTATTTTAGTTTACTTGTGAGTAGCATCTTCACACCATTTTCGAAAAGCAAACATGAGATGTTTTGTTCCAAATCGAGTGATTTAGTCTATACTTGTGTGTTGTGCGCATCACGCAGTAACTTAGCTAATGAATCTGAATAAAAACACATGAGGTTTATAAAACAACATATCATGTTAGTAGAGGCCGATCTTTGATCGGGCAAGCGGGGGTGCTCATGTTATGACCTTCCCCTCTCGTACCCAAGTTCCCGAGCGAAGGCAACTTTGGTGATGACGGACACGTGGCCTTTGGCACGAGTCAGGGTTTCCTAAATTTCCCAAAAAATAAAATATTTAGGTGGTAACTCTGAAATCTGGCAAAACAATCCATGTTTAGCGCTTTTTGATTCAAAATTGATTTTTCAAAACCAATTGCCGGATTTGGACTCTTTGGTGATTTATCAGTCTTACATTGCACTTTGTGAAATTAGATTCAAAACCGTAACAGGAGTCCGAACTGTAGTCGCTATGAACCCCAATTCGCACCCTCTCCGAAAGGAGGGCGTGCGGAGGAGAGTTCGGGCGATCTACAATCGACCACATCTTAGACAAGTTGGATATTAGAGAAGGACTGAAGGCAAACTTCTTCCTTAATCTGTTAGGCTTGTGCGAATCAGGTGCAGAGAAGGTATTGGTTTTCAGCCATTGTCTCCAGCCGCTTAAGTTGTTGGAAAGGCTAGCCATGAAAGTGAAGGGTTCGACTTTGGGAAAAGAATTGGGTGTGGGGAACGAATAGCTCTCTATAAATTTGAAAATCGCCATCCTCATTTCAACTCTTTCAATTGGCTTTCCTACGTTTTAAGTTCAATACCATCAACTATGCATGAACTTCAGCACTGAAACAAACAGTTGTTTTCTGTGTTACATGGACTCGGGTACGGGTGTCGGGTGCGGGTACGTATGTACAGGTCCGACTCATTAAATCTTACATTTAAGGGTACGCGGACTAGGGAAAAAATATCATATTTTTATATTTTTAATCTAATATGTGACATAAAATGGTACTATATGTAACTTACAGTGTCAAAATGACATTTATAGTAATTTGACAATAATATACACATATAATAATTGTGTTATATACAATTATATAAGAAGTATCTGTTGAAAAGTATCTGATACATATCCCATACCCTTGTCCGACTCTCGGGTGTCCGACACGAGTATTTGATCTATTTTGAAGTGTCCGTGTAACACCGGTTGTTTCTAAACATAAGTTTCGACAATATAAAATCACCGAGTACTACAAAATTGAAAGCAGAATTCAACCGAGTGTGCTAGCCGTTGCTGAATCAAGATTACTCATTGTTTGTTTCTCGAGTTTCTTCTTTTTGCTTTTTTGGGTACTCTAAAAAAAAAATTGTTTTTCCCATGCCAACATTACACAAAAAAAAATTTAAGTCTTTTTTGGTTATATATAACCTAATAAGTTGGCCATGTAAATGTAGAACACCTTTTATGCTTGTTGTTAACTACTTTGAAACCTATGTTCAACTTCTAGCACTGATAGCATAGGGAAGACTTCCTATTCGAAAGGGAGAAAATACAAAAATCAAGTACAGAACAGTTCCTATTAGGTCGATTTGGGGTAGCAGAGGGAAGAGTTCCTATTTGAATAGCACAAAATATCAAAATGGAGTACAGAACAGTTCCTATTGGGTCAATTTTGGGTTAGGTGTGAAGGTATATGCGAATGAAAGAAGACAAACAAGGAGACAAAGAAAGAGAGAGCGCAAAATAAAGGGCATACCAACCGGAGGAGACAAAGTGATGGTGGTGCTCGATTAACCCTTGCGGTTGTGCTCCAGCGACAAAAATCAACTTCAAAAAAGAATTTATGCATCCACTTTCATGGCTAGCCTTCCCAAGAACTTAAATGATTGATGTTTGCTAAACTCAAATAAATAAGCTTGTTCTTTCAATATGATTTTTGCCCTCAAATATTTTTCTCTGTAAAACGTTATAGCTACGGGGAAATGGAACAACGGAGAGATAGGGAGAGAGACAGACAAACAGAGAGAGAGAGTCCAAGATGGAAGAGAGACAGACGGGCCATGGGAACTTACACCTTTTCTGAACACTTACGCCTTTTTTGAAAATTTTATACTTTTTCTGACAACTTACACCTTTTCTGACTTTACTTACACCTTCTTATAAAAAGTTACATCATTTATAAATTAATTTTGTTCATAAAAGTTACACATTTTCTTGGAACTTACACATTTTCTGAAGTCAATTAAAGCTTTTGTGCAAAAACATATGCCTTTCATGAAAACATGATTTACACGTTTTGTGAAGTGACTTACACCTTTTGTGAAAAAAATTGTTTCATACAATTTACACATTTTGTTAAAACATTCACATTTTCTGAAAACTTATACGTTGTAGTGAAATTACTTACACCATTCCTCAAAAGTTATACCTTTTGTAAAATATTTTTTTTCCAAAAATTTACACCTTTTGTTCGAACTTACACATTTTCTGAAAACGTAACTTACACCTTTTGCCAATGTACTTATATCTTTTATGGAAAAACTTACACCATTTCTCAAAAATTACACCTTTTGTGAAATAATTTCTTTCCAAAAATATACATCTTTTGTTCAAACTTACACATTTTCTTAAATCTTACACCTTTTGCTGAAAATAGTTACACCTTCTCTGAAAAGTTACTTCTTTTGTGAAATAAACTTTGCATAAAATTTACACATTTTGTTGAAACTTACACATTTTGTGAATCGAAGACTTAGACTATTTTTGAAATCATTTACACCTTCTGTGAAAAACATAAACCTTTTTTGAAAAGTTACACCTTTTGTGAAATAAATTTTTTCATAAAATTTACACCTTTTGCTAAAAACATACACATTTTCTAAAAGTTTACACCTTTTGGTGCAAATACTTACACCTTTTTCTGAAAAGTTACTCCATTTGTGAATTAATTTTTTCCATAAAATTTACACCTTTTATTGGAAGTCACACATTTTCTAAAAACAAAATTTACACCTTCTGTGACATTACTTGCATATCTTGTGAAAACATTTACACGTTTTTTGAAAATTTGCACATTTTATAGAAAATTTGCTTTCATAAAATTTATACATTTTATGAAACCTTACACCTTCTTTGAAAGTTTACACCTTTCAGTGGAAGTACTTACACCATTTCTGAAAAGTTACTCCTTTTGTGAAATTATTTTTTCATAAAATTTACACCTCCTATTGGAACTTACATCTTTTTTAAAAGAAAACTTACACCTTCTATCAAATAACTTACATCTTTTGTGAAAACATTTACAGCTTTTTTGAAAATTTACACGTTTTATGGAAAATTTCCTTTCGCAAAATTTACTCCTTTTGTTAAAAAGTTACACATTTTCAGAAAGTTTACGCCTTTTGGTGGAAATACTTACATCTTTTCAGAAATAATTTTTTTCATAAAGTTTACACCTTTCGTTGGAACTTACACATTTTCTTTTCACAAAAGTTCTAACTTTTGTCAAATAACATACATCTTTTGTGAAAATATTTACACCTTTTTGAAAATTTACACCTTTTATGGAAAAAGTTGTAAATGTTTTCACAAAAGATGTAAGTTATGGCACAAAAGGTGTAAGTTCTAATAAAATATGTAAATTGTATGTAATTTTTTTTTTTTTCACAAATAGAGTAACTTTTCAGAAAATGTGTAAATATTTTCCCCAAAAGGTGTACACTTTCAAAAAAAGTGTAAGTTTTTAACAAAAGGTGTAAACTTTATGAAAACATATTTTCCATAAAATGTGTAAATTTTCAAAAACCGTGTAACTGTTTTCACAAAAGACGTAAGTTATGTCACAAAATGTGTAACTTTTGTTTTCAGAAAAGGTGTAAGTTCTAATAAAATGTGTAAATTTTATGGAAAAACTATTTCACAACAGGAGTAACTTCTCAGAAAAGGTGTAAGTTTTTAACAAAAGGTGAAAACTTTTCCATAAAAGGTGAAAATTTTCAAAAAAGATGTAACTGTTTTTACAAAAGATGTAAGTTATGTCACAGAAAGTGTAACTTTTGTTTTCATAAAAGGTGTAACTTCTAATAAAATGTGTAAATTTCATGGGGAAAAAAAATTTCACAAGAGCACATTTTCAAAAAAGGTGTAAGTATTTCCACCAAAATGGGTAAACTTTCGGAAAATATGTAAGTTTTTAACAAAATGTGTAGACTTTTTAAACACATATTTTCCATAAAAGGTGTAAATTTTCAAAAAGGTGTAACTGTTTTCATAAAAGATGGATGTTATGTCACAAAAGGTGTAACTTTTGTTTTCAGAAAAGGTGTAAGTTCTAATAAGAGGTGTAAATTTTATGGAAAAAATTATTTTACAAATGGAGTAACTTTTCAGATAACGTGTAAGTATTTCCACCAAAAGGTGTAAACTTTAAGAAAATGTGTAAGTTTTTAACAAAATGTGTATATTTTATGAAAGGAAGTTTTCCATAAAATGTGTAAATTTTCAAAAAGGGTATAAATGTTTTCAAAAAAGTTAAGAAAATGTGTAAACTTTAATGAAAACATACTTCCCATAGAAGGTTTCAATTTTGTAAAAGGCTGTAAATTTTTTCACAAGAGATATATGTTATTTGACAAAAGGTGTAAGTTTTGTTTTCAGAATGGTGTAACTTCAAATAAAATGTGTAAATTTTTGTAATAAAATTATTTTACAAAATGGGTAACTTTTCCGAAAATGTGTAAGTATTTCAACGAAAATATGTAAATGTTCATAAAATGTGTAAATTTCTAAAATAAATTATTTCACAAAAAGTGTAACCTTCCAAAAATAGTGTAAGTGTTTTCACAAAAAATGAAATTAACTTCACAAAAGGTGTAAGTTTCGTTTTTTCACAGAACGAGTAAGTTGCTAAAATCTAATCAAACTGTATTTGTGTTGTTCATGGCAATGTGTGAAAGAAGGGGCGTTTGGGAGGGCTTCAAATAGCGAGTCCGGGTCCAAATCCAACCAAATATGCCGATGTAAAAGAGAACCTGTTTTTAATATAGAGGAAGAGAGGGAGAGAGACAGATTGATATCGACAGACAGAGACCGAGATAGACATGGTTCGACAGAGAGAGACAAACTGAGATCGACACAAACAAACCAAGATCGATAGAGAGAGACCAAGATCGATACAGACACAGATCGGCAAAGAGAGAGAGAGAGACCAACATCGATAGAGAAGAGCCCGAGATCGACAAAGAGAGACCAAGATCAATAGAGACAGAAAAAACCTTTGATTTGCACCATCGGTGGTGGCGATGGCAATGTCAGATGGCGGTGGGCAACGGTGGCCCGCGAAGGTTGGGTGGTCAATTGAGGTGAGGATTGGTGTAATTGTTGAGGATTGGTTCACTATTCTGTGTGCGTGTGAGAGACAATAGACAAAGGGGCGATGTGGAACAGAGAAGAAGGAGGGCCGGTGGTGATAAAATTTTCAACGTATACCGACTAAATTATTATTCGTCGATAAAATTTAGACCTTCTTTAGGAACTTATATCTTTTGTAAAAACGAAACTTACACCTTATGTGAAATATTTTCTTTCACAAAGCTTACAACTATTCCTAAATTTTACACCTTTCTAAAAATTTACACCTTTTCATGAAAGTATTTACAACTTTTTTGAAAAATTACACATTTTGTGAAATAATTTTTTTCATAAAATTTACACATATTATTTGAACTTACAAAACAAAACTTACATCTTCTCTGAAGTTATTTACACTTTTTTCGGAAAAACATACACCATATTTGAAAAGTTATACCTTTTGTCAAATAATTTCTTTTATAAAATTTACATCTTTTCTGGAAAAGTAGAACAAAAGGTGTAACTTCTATGCAAAAGGTGTAAATATAACGGAAAAAAAAAAAAACATTCGAGAAAGGTGTAACCTTTGACGAAAGGTGTAAGTATTTTCACCATAAGGTGTAGACTTTCAAAAAAGATGTAAGTTTTTATAAAACATGTAAACTTTATGAAAACATATATTCCATAGAACGTGTAAATTTTCAAAAAATGTGTAAATTTTTTCATAAAAGATGTACGTTATTTGACAAAAGACGTAAGTTCGGTTTTCCGAAAAGGTGTGAGTTCCCATAAAAGCTGCAAATTTGATGAAAGATTTTTTTTCACAGAAGGTGTAACTTTTCAGAAAATGTATAAGTATTTCCACCAAATAGTGTAAACTTTCGTAAAAGGTATAAGTTTTTAACAAACTTTATCAAAACATATTTTTCGTAAAACGTGTAAATTTTGAAAAAAGGTGTAATTGTCTTCACCAAAGATGTAACTTATGTCAGAAAATGTGTAAATTTTGTTTTCAGAAAAGGTGTAACTCCTATTAAAAGGTGTAAATTTTTTTAAAATTTTTGTTTCATAAAAGGAGTAACTTTTCAGAAGAGGTGTAAGTTTTTAAAAAAATATGTAAACTTGATGAAAACATATTTTCCGTTGAAGGTGTAAATTTTTTAAAAAGGTGTAAATAGATTCATAAAAGGTGTAAATTTTATGGAAAAAGTTCTTTCACAAAATGAGTAACCATTCAGAAAGGTGTAAGTATTTCCACAAAAAGGTGTAACCATTCAGAAAATGTGTAAGTTTTTAACAAAAGGTATAAATTTTATGTAAATATTTTTTTCCATGAAATGTGTAAATTTTCAAAAAACTTGTAAATGGTTTCACAAAAGATGTAAGTTATGTCTCAAATGGTGTAAGTTTTGTTTTCAAAAAAGGTGTAAGTTCCCATTAAAGGTGCAAATTTTATGGAAAATATAATTTCACAGAAGGTATAACTTTAAGTATTTCCCCCAAATGTGTAAACTTTCAACAAAAGGTGTAAACTTTATTCAAACATATTTTCCATAAAAGGTGTAAACATTTTCAGAAAAGATGTAAGTTACGTCACAAAAGGTGTAACTTCTAATAAAAGGTGTAAATTTTCTGAAAAAAAATTGTTTCACAATTAGAGTAACCTTTCAGAAAATATGTAAATATTTTTAGTAAAAGGTGTAAACTTTCAGCAAATGTGTAAGTTCTTGACAAAAGGTGTAAACTTTATGAAAATATATTCTCCATAGAAAGTGTAACTTTTCATAAAACGTGTAAATGTTTACACAAAATATATAAGTTATGTGACAAAAGGTGTTAGTGTTCTTTTCAGAAAAGGTGTAAGTTCCAATAAAATGTATAAATTTTATGGAAAAAATAATTTCACAAAAAGAGTAACTTTTCAGAAAATGTGTAAATATTTCCCCCAATGGTGTAAACTTTCAGCAAAGGTGTAAGTTTTTAACAAAAGATGTAAACTTTATTCAAACATATTTTCCATAAGAGGTGTAAATATTTTTACAAAAGATGTAAGTTATGTCACAAAAGGTGTAAGTTCTAATAAAAAGTGCAAATTTTCTGAAAAAAATTGTTTCACAAACGGAGTAACTTCTCAGAAAATGTGTAATTATTTCCACTAAAATGTGTAAACTTTCAGAAAATGTGTAAGTTTTTAACAAAATGTGTAAATTTATGAAAACATATTTTCCATAGAAGGTGTAAATTTTTTTCACACAAGATGTAAGTTATTTGACAAAAAGTGTAAGTTCTATTCTCAGAAAAGGTGTAACTTCCAATAAAATGTGTAAATTTTTTTAATAAAATTATTTACAAAAGTAGTAACTTTTCACAAAAGGTGTAAGTATTTCAACAAAAATGTGTAAATTTTACAAAATAAATTATTTCACAAATGTGTAACCTTCCACAAATAGTGTAAGTATTTTCACAAGAGGTGTAAGTAACTTTGCAAAAGGTGTAAGTTCCGTTTTTTCACAAAACGTGCAAGTTCCTAAAATCCAATCAAACTGTATTTGTCTTGTTCAAATAATGGCAATGTGAGAGAGAAGCGGCGTTTCGGAGGGCTTGGCCTTTCTCTCAGTAGAAGTCCGTTTCAGAGAAGACGGGTTTGGGAGGGCTTGGAATAGCGACTCCAAGTCCAAATCCAACCAAGTATGTCAATGTAAAAGAGAACCATTTTTAATATAGAGGAAGGGACAGAGAGAGAGGGAGAGACAAACAGACAAACAGACAGACCGAGATCAACAGATAGAGAGACCGAGAGAGACAGTGATCGACAGAGACAGCCAAACTGAGATCAACAGAGAGGAACTGAGATCGACAGAGAAGAGACCGAGATCGACACAAACAGACCAAGATCGCTGGAGATAGACCGAGATAGACAGGGATCGACAGAGAGAGACTGACATCGATAGAGAAGAGGCCAACATCGACAAAGAGAGACCAAGATTGATAGAGAGAGAGAAAAAAAAAAACCTTTGATTTGCGGGAGCGGCGGTGGCGGTGGCGGTGGTCGTAGCGGTCGCCGTGGCGGTGGCGATGTCAGATGGCTGTGAGCACCAGAGGCCACCGACGCTTAAGTGGTCAGCGGGGGTCAGGATTGGTAGTGACTATTCTGTATGCGTGTGAGAGAGAACAGAGAAAGTGTTGGTGGGAAACAGAGAAGAAGGGGGCCGATGGTACTAAAATTTTCAACCTTTAGCAACTAAACTGTTATTTGTCGATAAAATTTACACTAAACTAAATTTTACACCATTTTTCTAAAACGTTACACCTTTTCTGAAAATTTTCTAAACTTATACCTTTTCGTCAAAATATTTACACCATTTTCTAAAAGTTTACACCCATTTCTGAAAGTTTATACCTTTTCGTCAAAACTCTTACACCATTTTCTGAAAGTTTACACATTTTTTTGAAAGTTTATACCTTTTCGTCAAAACACTTACACCATTTTATGAAAGTTTACACCTATTTCTGAAAATATTTTCACATTTTACACCTTTTATGACCTTTATGAAATTATTAATATATTATATTATTTAATTAATTTACCTGCAAAGTGACCCGTTTAGCAGGTCACTAATATGTAAACTTTCAAAAAAATGTCGTATAACCCAATACATAAAAGGTGTAAATGCAGAATAGAAAATGGTGTAAATGCCTTGCATACCATATGCAAGGCACACCTAAGAAAAGTCCATATAAAATAGGTAAAAATTTGTATAATTTAAATTAAGCTTTGGTTTGTGAAAAACTCTATATATAAATGAAAAATACATGCTGAAGTTATTTTTTTTATATAAAAAAGTAAATCCTTAGAATGTGTCACTTAAAAAAAATATATTATTTATATATATATATACACACGATGATTCTACCGTTAAAAAAAATAATAATAATAATAAAAATTGTTAGGAAATCTAGAGAGAAAACAATTAATAGTATAGAGTGGTTGGTTAGGCTATGTTTGGCATGGTTTTTTTTTTTTTTTTTTTGTGTGTCTATATTAGTCATAAAAAGACAAAATAAATTAAAAAGTCAATAAGATAAAATGTCACATCCAAATCATAATCATTTTATTTTTTCTCTTACAAAAATTAAAAAGTTTATCTCAAATGAGATTTTTTAGTCCGAAGCTAAAATATTCAAAACGTCAAAAAAATTAAAAAGTCAACCCACATCCTAAATAAAAGCTAGTCAATAATTGAATACTGGTAGGGCAATTGACAAATTCACGAGGCCGAAACAGACTCAACAACCATCCGCAAACTAAAATAAATATAGAAAAATGATTGAGGAATGTAGAAAGAGAGCTCTAGAGGAGCTTTAAATGGGTGGGGTTCACCTGTGATGTAATGTGTGTGCTTATGTGTGTGTGTGTGTTTTTTTTTTTTTTTTTTCCGTACCACATGTGTAGAGATCTCTTTCGAGTTTAAATATTAAACTTCCTTATCATTGTTGATAAATATATTATATCTATTGATATGAATAGTAGAGTGCATTAATTTTATACTTGTGTTTTAATCAACCATATTAGATGTCAATTCATAAATAAATGTATATTGCATTAATGTAAGAGCACCTAATATTTTTTAAGAATTGACATCTGGGTTAAAAGATAATTTTTTGAACTTTTGAATTTTTTTACGTCAAGTCATCTCTTTATTTTTTTATATTTTTTTAAAAAAAAGTCAAAAAATTAACTTTTAACTTACTTCTCAAAATAGGCAAAATCTCACAAATTTAACATAATTATATTGAATTCTCTTAATATTTTAATTTGCATAAAATTTAACAAATTTTTTCATCAATAATTCATTAATCGTGTAAATAAAAAAATAATTTTACCATTTCTTTTATGCTAAAATATTGCATTAGTTTCGGTCACTTCACTATACTAAAAAGAAGTTGGGATAATTATGTCAAACTTATCAAACTTGCAAATTTTTTTTTTTTTTTAAACCTAGAGATGATTAGTATAATTTAGAGAGAATTACTTGACAGTGGAATAAAAAAAAATTACAAAATATAGAGAATGCAAGTGAATCTGTGATGATATGCAAGTGAAAAGCTGACTTGCATCCCCTCCATGTTTGTATATATATTTTTTCTCTATCCAACTGAAGTAATTCTCTTATAATTTATCCTAATTTTTTAAAAAAAAGGAAGAGCAACAAACTGCAAGTTTCTAACACCTTGCCCTGCAACTCCAGCCCATGCCCATACACACATGGCCCCCCTATGCATCATCAAGCCAAATTAGCAATCATGATCCAACAAACTACTGTTGATATGGTTGGGATTACTAAAATTCAAATCGTGTATAGTGAATAAAATATTTTGAGAACAAAGAATCTCATACCGTTCATCTCAACTCCCCTCTGCAGATGTTACAGTAGGACCTTTCCACTAAACACCACATAGTTCATTCTTGCAATGAAAAAGAAGTGCTTCATTGAGACATATCATGCTAATCCTTTGTAACCTATCATATCTTTGAAGCCAAGACCATTCTTTGATCATCAATTGTTTAGGAATTTAAGATTTTAGCCAAAAAGTCAAAAAATTGTTATAAATTATCACATCACTCTCTCTACTTTTCTACATATCCTTTCATAAAAGATTAAAAAGTCAACTAAAATAGTCAATTTCCAAACGAACGTATTTGACAACAAATTATAGGAGTTCTCATGATGACTACTAATACATGGTTAGCTGCACAACAGAACCTATTCAAAAAAGATATCAAGAAATCTCTCAGCGGTACACATTCCGGAAGTTATGAGAAAAAAATTTGACCACATCAAGACATAACATTAAACTCAGTACAGATGATGCACACATGAGTATCAAAAGACTGATCACTGAATACTACATGATTCAGATTATTGAGATTTGGCAATACTGGTTTTCGGATCAAGGGATGATTTAACAAGTAAGAATAAATATACAGTCCAGGTCAATCAGACTCAACCTGAAGACTATTCTAGGTTTCATAAAAATTTTACAGGGGAAGCAAATAGATTAGCGTGATTAGTCCCCTTCTCATTTATTATACGATGACCTTCCATACTCTTTGGGGTTCCTAGAAGTGTTGTTGTTCCATACACTATGGTGAGTCAGTCTCACATAAGCAGACTAATTTAAATTGTTAGGTTTTAGGTGGACTTTCATATTTTCTCACAAGTAAGAACTGAGTTGGTTGAAGTTGAGCAAATATAAGTGTACCACAAAGTTAAAGGGTTCGAAACAGTTGTAAATATCCATTATGGCATGACAACTGATGCAACTAACAAACTAACAGAAAATTATCATCATGTATGTAAGAAATTTATTGTAATTTGAATACATAACCTGCAAAGTCTTAAACAACAGTAACATATATTTAGAACCGCAGGTTAACCTGAACCAACTAGAGGCTTCTCAATTTGATTCAATTATTCAGTTCCACTAGTTACTCGGTTCAATTCTAAGTCTAGAAAATGAAACTAAACAAGGTCAATTAAGTTTTCGGGTTTGGCGCTAACCACAACCAAACCAACCTAACCCAACCTATGCACACCCCTACTAGGCAAAATTATGGAAGTTTCCTAAGAGGACTAGAGCAGGCTAACATCAGACGAGATCTTTCTTTGTGTTAATTATTCATAGAAGATAAAGAGTAAAAGTACTCAGATTCTAGTGTTGTGAAAGGCCCGCCTAGGCGCAAGGAGTGCGCCTGAAGGGACCCAAGGCGAGGCGCATTGAATGAGTCATGCGCCTTGGATGCAACTTGGCTAGGCGCTAAAAGGCTCAAGGCATGAGCCTAAGAGAGCTTTTTTTTTTTGTTTTTTGGTTTTGTTTTGTTTTGTTTTTTATGCTGATCTAACGGCTCTGATCTGCGTTCGAAAGGCTCCAACCACATACAATTACAACTCATACAATACAACTCAACCCAATCAGTCAACGACTCAAATCCCTAATCTATCGAAGAAATCTATGTCGTCTCTTCGTCTAGGCTCATCTCTCTCAACTTTGACTTCGATTGAGGACTTCAAAATCTTGAGGTCAGTTCTTCTTCTTCTTCTTCGTTGGTTGCTACTTGGTGATTCAATTCGATTTGACCTCTCTCTCTCTCTCTCTCTCCTACTTCTTCTTCTTAGCTCTCTGTTTTTTCCTTTTTCTTAATGTTTTGGATGTTTGGTTCTTTCTTTTCTTTTCTTTTCTTTTTTTTTGAATGTGGAATGCTATGTAATATACACTTTCATGGCTTTGAGAATTATTCTATAATTTGCCTTGCTTATTTTTTTTTTTTTTTTTTTAAATTGTCTTAGTACTAGTATGAATCATTAGTCTATGTTAATTTATCTATTTTTTACTGAGACTGTGTGCCTTGCTTCAATGAAGCCCGTGCCTCACCTTGTGCCTTGCGCCTAAACCCCAAGAGACCTTCAACGCCTTGGTGCGCCTTGAGCCTTTAAAAACATTCTCAGATATTGTGGATGTCTTGGTGTCAATATCCGAAGAATCTCAAAAGATCATAATCTCAGCTTAAGAACAATCTCTATGTAAAGTGCAAATATCCCTAGTCTGGTACTGGCCTCTAGTGTTCAAAAGATTTCTACTGTTTACTCTAGAAGAACTTCGCTGTATCATGTTTAGTAGCATCTCATTGTTAGCACAACCAAACCAAAGTACAGAGAAAAAAAGTAGGATCGTGGTAATCTGACAGCCAACATAAACTTATAGGGACACCATATGAACATGGATTCTAAGAATTTTTCAGTTAGGGCATCTCCTACTTGCAACATCAGAGTCTGGGTATTGTGGAAGATGGGCAAGAGTGAGTGAGTGAGTGAGTGAGTGAGTGATGCATATATATATATAGAGTGAGTGAGAGGATGATGCATATATATATATAGAGAGAGAGAGAGAGAGGATGAGCAAGGATATCATGGTTTCACCCTTTCCCTCTCTATGTTTCTTCTTTTGAAATGACACATTCCAGTTCCAATTTTTCAGATTAAATAAATGCAGCCCAAGGAATGGTGAACATAAAATTTGTTATGATAATTCTTAATGACTTAAAAACAAACAAATAACACAAAAGTAGTAATTTCATCAATCAGTGTCATGGCATTAGGCCCGAATTCAATAATCATTTTAGCCAAGGAAAATTCTCTTTCCCACAACATCCACCAAACAAACAAACCAAAAGAAATCAACTAGGCAGGGTCGCATAGTGCATTATTTTGAAATGGTGAATCTGATAGGATTTTTTTTTTTTTTAATATTTAAAATATGTATCCAATAGGCAATGTTCCACCATGATTTAAATTGAGATACAATCAAAATGACCAATGGAATTGTAAATTGGAACCTATCCATTATTTTGTAGAATCAAAAATTGCTGAGCTTCAAACAACCCAAGGTGACATTCCAGTTACTCACTCTCAACGAGTTAAAACTTGACATACAGACAGAATCATCTCTAACAGACCAGAAGATGGAAATCAGCGGTCATTAGCTAATTTGAAACAGTACATTAAAACATGAACATATTTTAACTGATCTCTTACAATGATAGAAGTACCCAAAGCGCTCCACTATGATTGAGATTGTCCAAGTAGACAAGCAAGCACTTGTTGAAAGACGATAACCACCAATGAAAAACCATGACCTTCAAAATATGAATGAGCAGCTCTTCTCGTTCTCTAGATTAACCTTGTCCAAATATAGTCATTCTCAACAAAATGGAACACTAGCCAAGTTCAACTGAGATAATCCATCCTTTGAGAATGGGAAGCTCACTTGTACCAAAATTTCTAGCAATCCAGCATGTTGGGTTGTTAAGAGTCATGAGTCAAAACAAATTGATATAACAGCAGCTAGCCACTTTATGTTTCAGAGTTTCACTTTTGCCATGGAAGTTTAGAAAAGCCAAATTATAGAAGATTGCATTGCCCAACGAAAATGATTGATTCCGGGTGTACCTGCAATCGGTGAAATGCAATCTCTGAAATGAGAACATGAACTCCACCATCAATGAATCTCAAACCTTTATAATAAAAACAAATGGCTACAATTCAGTGGGGCCTCGACTCGAGCATACACCATGTTTCCTCATCAGCTCTATACTCTCTGCAATTGTTGACCCAGCAGTTCCAACAAAACCAAGTGAAGCGCAGCTGCAAACAGCTTCCTCAATGTATAGAAGCATATCAGGTAAATATGGAGGACGACAATTTTTCTTCATTCTATCAAGACTCTCTGAAAGAAACACAAACTTCTTCTCATTTCCAGACGCTGCAAGATTCTTTGCAGTTCTTGTCACTAGCTCATCTTTTTCTCTGAGAACATGAAGCTTGAAGGCATCTGAATCTCTTGATAAGTCCTCCAAGTAACTTCCAGTCCAATTACCTTGTGGAAGATCAGTCATCACAAAAATATGAATTGGGAGAGGACCTTCGTGTCTTAAAGATTCTATCTTTTGTTGTAAACCCAGAAAAGTAGTCTTCCAGTGGTTCTTGAACTGCCCATCCAACAATCTAAGCTGAGCACACAGAAAAGGAGATTTGATTGTCTTGGAAGCAAATTCCTTCCCTGCACTCATGATCTCAGGGACGAATGAGAGGAAGCTTATCTTCTCAATTAACAATTGCATTGTTGGATCTCTCGGAGATTCATGCATATCAATGTATAGCTCAGAACCTTTATATGGTGCAGTGAAAAGGCTTCCAAATGCCAAAACAGTGGCCAATTCAGCTCTGGAACCAGGTCCAAGCGTTTGATATACATCTTGACGCTTCCTGACATATGAAATTTTCTTTTTCTTCTTAAGTTGTTCATCAGGCTGGAATGAATCTAATGTCCCATCTTCACCATCTTTCCCATAAGTCCAAACGGTTGTCCTGCAATCTTCATCTAGAGCATATAAACAATAATTTACATTACCATTGTACCCAGATAATAGAGACCCACATTGCCTCAGGGTGTCCAACAAAGACGACTGTTTGTTTGACTCTTTAGAGCAAACCAAGTCTATATTTACACCACACCAGATAGATATAAAAACACTGAAATCTATTACTCGAACATCTGAAGCAGTTACTAATTTTGAAATATCAGTTACATCAGCCATGGATACGTATCTGCAATCAGTAAATTAAGTGAAATATCAGAAAATAACTTTAAATTAATCTTCTATTCAATCAAAAACCAAACATGGTGATACAACTATGACAACTAAAGGCAAGCCAAACAAACAAAAAAGTTCATTATTATTACGAAATTCAGCAATTTCTCTACAATAGAGTACATGTGCAAAAAATAGAAGAAAAACCCAATTACAGCCAGAACATAATCTTGAGACCCAAGTATATAAACGTGTTTGTGTGTATATCTATTCTATTATATAAAGTACACAACTCAAAACAATTTTGAAGCTTTGTCACCCCTTTTTCCCCCCAGGTATCCCTATACTGTTAACTGGTCCAGTAAATACACCAAATAGTCTTCAAATTCAACCCATTTTACTCATTCATCAATTCGCCAAAAAATTTAGATGTAAAATTGCAAACGCCTTTGTCACACTTTTTTTTCTTCTTCAAGAAACCCATATTGTTAACTCCTCCCAAAATAAATGTTTCCAAATTCAACCCATTTTCCTCATTTGTCAAATTGCCAAAAAAATTTACATGTAAAGTTGCAAAAAATTAATAGGACTTCATTAGACCCACAATCAATCTTGAGAAACTGAACAATTCACATCTATACAAAGTTCTATATATAAAGAACGTGTACATATATACATATATATGATCTCAAATTACTTGCCTGCGACTCTGAATGAGCTCAATCGTGTGGTTCCAGACAGCAAAACGAAGCTGGTTGGGACTCAAAACCCTAAATTTAGGGCAACTACCGAGAACAACTGCGTGGTGATCCAGAACCGGAGGGACAATTAGGGTTCGATTGAGTATCGCGGCCATCAAAATGGCGTACTTGAACTCAGATAACTGGTTGCTGAACCCACTGTGGGGTGCGTACCAGAGGAATTTCTCTCCAGCTAGGGTTTTCTGTGAGGTGCAGAGGTGGGGGGACTGGGGTCGGGGGGAATTTTTTAGGGTGGAGAGGAGAGAATTGGAAATGTGCTTGGAGGAGAGGAAGAGGAGGAGAGAGATGAGGAGGAAGAGGAGCGAGATTGGGAGGAGAGAGGAGGCTGATCTGAGAGGGGATTTCTTCTTCCATCTGATGTTTGTTCTGTTGTTGAAGTTGAGAGATTCCATCACACACTCTCTCTTGAAAATTACTGGTTTTGATTTCAATTGGTGGTGGTGGTGGTCTAAAAATGGTCCTTTCATTTAGCAGTACTGATCGGTCGTCGAGAAATTATGCAAGAAAATGAAAAGAAATAATTTTTTTTTTTTTTGTTGTTGCCGGGGGGGGGGGGGGGGGGGGGGGGGTGGTGTTTTTAATTATAGCCATTTTTTTTAAAAAAAAATATGAGATATATTTCTTTTATGTTTGGCTCTGGTGTGATTTTACTTTTGCTTTTTCTTTTTTTCTTTGATTTAATTTTTTGAAAACATAATTTTAGATTTTATAAATATTTTAGTTTTAATATTTAGATTATATGTATTTAAAAAGTTAAAAAACAAAAACAAAATTTGACTTATAATAATAAATAATTTTACTAAAGATTGAAAAACGCAAAAAGTAAAAAAACTCTACAGTAAATTACAAATAAAAGAAATGTTAGATATCACAAATATTTTACTAAATATTCTATTAAATATTTCATATGGGTGTGAGACTCACATATGAGACATTTTGTAGAATATTTGGTAAAACATTTGAGATCTCTAGTATTACTCTATAAATATATATTAAAATACAGATCGCCTCTGTGATTTTGAAAATTATATTTTATCCCCTAAGGTTTCTCATTTCATAATAAATTGTCACTTTTATTAATAAATCATCAAGTCAATTAAACAGTTTTTAATGATGTTAGAAATATATTTTAATTAATAATTTAGATAATTTTATTATTCTATAAAAGAGCAATTATGAATTTTATTTTTTTAGTTAATTTTGTTAAATAAAAAATTCTAATAATGGGGTATTTATAATTTTTTCAAATCACATGAAATAATCTGTTTTTCAGCAAATCTCAATAAGTATATTTGTAATTTATCCAAAACTCTAAAACAAGTTTAAAAAATTCAACCCAAACAAAAGTTACAATTGAAAATTACTTTGCACAAAAAGTTTAATATGAAAGCATCAAATGTTTTCGAATATTTTTACTTTTTTTAAAAAGAAAACCACAAAATTGAATTTGATACCAAACGGGAATTACTCTCATTTTATTGATATTGAAAAATACCAAGTGTCTTGACAAAAAAAAAAATCTAAAATAAATGTTTCAAATTAAGATTTCTTTGGGAAAGGTAATAAAAAAAAATTAACTTATTGACTTATTTGGGTCACATCACTTCTTTATTTTTTTATACATTTTTTTTAATAAAAAAAAAGTCAATAAAAAAAAAAATCTCCTTCCAAAATAGACCTAAGAGAGCTTGATTATTATTGTTTTATCATTGAGTTCTTTTTTCTATCTATTATGTCTATATAAGGACATCTTTGACGGTGTATCTTTTTTAACTAAATTTAAGTAAAAATTTGAATAAAAATTTCATTTGATATCAAGTGCTCTGACGAAGGTATTTAAGACTTTATCAAACTACTGATCGACTAGGCGAACGACTGGGCAGATGTTCGGTCGGTCAGTGTAAATTTTTCACAAATTTTTGCAAAGAAGTGGTCATTCAGGGGGACATCCGGTGGTGAAAATGTAATGGTTATGAATAGTGAAATGATGAAAGGTCCAGACGTCCTCAATTTGGTTAAAGATTTTTGATATCCTCAATTTGATACTCATTTGATAAAACCATTAAAGTAGAAAAAAATTAATTTTTTTTATCAAATTTAAATTATAATCCATTTAATAAATCATTAGAGATGGTCTAAATGAGAAGGCTTTTCCATGATTTTTTGTAAAACTAGTTATTACATTATTTCTTTTAAGTTTCTGCACGACTGCAAAATGGTTGAGGATGTATTTGAGTAACAAAAATTGACTATAGTGGTGAAAGTATTTTATGTGAATAAGTAGTTAATAGAAAGTTGTACGATAAATTATACTAGTCTTTTTTTAATAAAAAAAATACACCGAGTTTTATAAGTTTGACAAAATTAAATTGTGCTTACTTAATTTTTTTTTTAAATTTATGCAATACTTGATCTCCTTTTCCAGCAATCATTCATTATTTTATTTATATATATTTTCATGATTGTAGAAGTCAATAATGTAATTTATACTTTCCTTTTAAAAATTTTGTTAGTGTATATATATGTTCGCCTCTTATGTTAGAATTTTAGGACCGTCTTTGTTTATTATGACTTAGTTATAATTCTTTATGATATTAGTTATGACATATAATAGTTGTTATTTTAATTATGATTGAAGAAGTCTTTGATTATACTTCAAGAGGTGTTTGGTTATTAATCATTTTGGTATTTATGATTTAATTATGACTTATTGTAATGTTGGTTCTAAACTATTATGGTTATAATTTTGGTTATGGCTCAAGTGGTAAATCATTATGCAATTTTTTCTTTCTTAGATTGAATTAAACCATTGTACTTGTTTTAGTTATGATATTTATAATATTATAACTTATGTACAAAAAAAGGAGTATTTATTATAAAAATATTCCGGATATTGTATAAGTGAAACATTTCTTAACATTAATTAACTTGTAGTCTCTGCCATATTGAATGCTACGATATATATATATATATTCGTTTGGGAAGCGATTATTTTTTTGACTTTTTGGCCATTTGATTATTTTAATAGACTATTTTAGTTTTTACATTTGGAAAGTTGGGTTGAATTTTTTTGCTTTGATTGTCGTATTGAAAAATGTGTTTGAAAATATGTTTAAGACTAAAATGACAAATTTGTCCTTAACTTTAGACATTTTTTTTTTTTTTCAAAATTAGTCTAAAGGGACAAAATTGTCATTTATTACATGTGGTGGTAGCCTGTCAACATGATAGTGGCTTAGGCTACTCTCTTTTCCTTTTTTTTTTAAAAAAAAGAAAAATTATATATAGTGCAGTGACTTAGGTTACTATTTGAAACTATTTGACTTCTTTACGCTGTATTTGGTTAAGGGATTTGAGAAGAGATTTAGAAAGGAAAATATAAAAGGCAGGTGAAACGAGGATAAAATATACTTACATTTCACCTAATTTCACACACATTTTTCCTTTTCATTTTTAAATTCCTTTTCAAATCTCCCAACCAAACACAATATTAATATTTAAGACTATTTTAACCCAAACCTAGGTTCCCATATATGTGTGTGTAACGTTCCTTGACAAATTTTATTTTTTTAAGGAACCACTATCGTCATGGTTGAGACAATGAGTGGTACAATTTATAAAAACCCTCGTTAGAAAACACAAACAAACACCACCAAAAATATTCCAAACGACACGCAAAGTAGCATAAAAGCATAACGCGGCAGAGGAATCCTCTTAGGTACACTTTTTTATAATTATAATATTTCATAATAAATTATAAAAAAAATTTATCAAAATAATTTGTAACATTATTTATAAAAAATTATTCATAACATTTGCACTATATTCACTACAATAAATTACACTTTTGATGACTAAATTTTTAGTCCCCAAAAGTAAGGTTTTTAGTCGTTGGATTTGTTGTGGGAAGATTGTCGGGGAAGGTATTGGCGACTAAAAACAATTTAGTCGCCAAAAGTCCGACAAAATGCCGACTAACGTTTTAGTAGGCAAAAGTAAAAGGTATTCGCGACAAAATAGCTTTAGTCACTGATGAGGCAAATTGGCGACTAAACTATTAGTCGCTCAAGGGATACTAATTTAATTTAAATCACATCTTCAGCTACTAAAGTTTTTGTAGCCAAAACTTCAAGTTTCTACGGCGACCAAATTTTTAGTCACCAATAGTGTTGTTTTAGCTACTAAATGTTTAGTCGGAAAGTCCGATTTCTTGTTTACCTACTACACAGGTTAGTCGGCGAAAGTTTAATTTATTTTAGCTACCAAAGGTTTTTTCGCCTCTGATATAATTATTATGTTTTTGGCGACTAAATTTTTAGTCGTCAAACGTGTTTTTCTTTTTAGTTACTAAATAATTAGTCGCCTAAATTGTTTTCAATTCCTTTTGGCTACTAAATATTTAGTTACCAAAAGATTTAATTCTTTTTTCGCTGCTAACTTTTTAGTCACTAAAAATATTTAACTCCATTTTTTGCTACCAATTGTTTTGTCGCCAAAAACATCATTTTATGCTTTCATTTTTGTTTTTCATTTTAATATATTTTTCCACAACCTGTATGTATCTACCGCAACCTATGATAGGTATACAAACAAAACAATATGTATCTATTATCACCTATTCCATAACGAATATTTTACTTACAACCATGAAACAAAAAAGAATACCTTTTAATGTAAGCTGTACGAGCACGAAATAATCTTCTCGTATAATCCTGTTAATCAAGTTTGCACTCCTCCAAATATCGTCGTTTTACTCCCTAAAAACACAAACGTGAGCTAGCCGGCGGGTGTGTGCCGGATATCTCTCTGATGCCTAAGTCAGCAAGATAGACAAATAGACAAAAGCTCTGTGTATTCGAGAATCAAAGTTGTGTTACCTCTTCATAGGTTATGTTGTGAACTTTTATAGGTTCCGCACAGCACAATCCTAGTAAGACTCTTATTCCTCCATGTAGAGTCCTCCTAAGAATTACACTCCTGAAAGATAATGCTTATCCTTTCACACCCCCCTCACTGTATAAACCAAGTGAGATGGTTCTAGCTCGGTGGTATGACCAAACGACCGAGCTAGTATTGCCATGGTTGGATAACAATGTAACCGAGCTAACAATACCTCTTTGTCATACCCAAACCAGTACCTTCACATGTAACTCATAACTGGGCTCTTGTTCACTAGTACCTCGGTTGTGTCCGTTGAGACCGAGCTAACTACAGCAAACTTTGACCGCGCTAACCAAAGCAAGGTCCACCATAAAAAGCCATAATACCTCGGTTCCAAACACTGTGGCCGAGCTAATTACTACTCCGACCGGGGTGACTGAGCTAACTACAGGGCCTTTTTTGGACCAAGCTAACTACAAGGCCTTTTTACTCAGCCCTTTTTACCGCGGCCCACAGAACGGCCCATTACCGCGCCTTGGCCTAGCTCGGCTCTAATGCACATAAAAACTCCCTCTCAATTGCCCCTTAATTCCATCTGCGTAGCATGATTGGGATTACCTGTTACCAGCCGAGCTAAAACTTTAGCCTTTCAACCGAGCTAAATTCACACCGGGCTACTAATCTATCCTGTCAAAACGTCTTTTCAGTCGCTGTAACTGAATCGCTTTCTATTCCATGGACACGTGGCTAGCTCACATTAGCCCAGCGTAGCTGTCACCGCCGTCTTCGTATTCCAAAAAATTTGAACAGTCCCACCTCTTTTCTTTTCTTTATACAAAAACCCTATGTTTTGAACCAACCATTTCCACTATTCATCTCCTCTCTCTCGTTCGTTTGAGCCTCCATTTTTGCAACCACAGTACCTGCAAATCCGGTGCTTTTATCACCATCTTCGTGGTTTCTGATCTACATCCTCCCGTCTTCCAACCGTAAGTAGCTCAATCCTCTATTTCTTTCCATTCATTCTGCGAATATACATAATATGGATATATATATATACTCATATATATTAGAAAACATACTCTGTAGTTTTGATGAAAATGGGAAGAACATATAGTACCAAAAACCAGACCCCCAAACCATAGGTTCGTGTTTAAGAACACACCCTCTGGATTCAAAAAACATAAAGTTTGAATCTAGAATCGTGGTGTGACCGAGCTAAAAACCTGTTTGGGCAACTCAAGGCTTAGGTACAATCAAACTAGGGAACTATCTAGGTGTGCACCCAGCCAAACTAGATAACTTCCGCAACAACCGAACTAAAACTTCTTGCTGCTCCTTGGTTTCAATCAGTCTAAGAACCTTCCACTTCATTTTGCCGAGCTAAAATTCTTCGCTCCAACCGAACTAAGAATGGACAGTGACCCACAGCTAGGCTTTACATTTATTTTTGCCTTTATACTTTAGCGCAGTCCAATGATTTGGGCTTAACACTTTTCATCTCCACTTTGCAGACTCTAAATAAGTTAGCCAGGCACTCCCTTGCACATTCAACCGAGATACCAAACATCATCTCAGCACCAAGCTAACACTTCAGGCTAAATTATACATAATTTAAGTCCACATGGGTAAATATAGGTTTTTAGTAAACTCTCCAGGGGCTATGGCCGAGTTCCGAAGGGACTACAACATCCCTGATGATGTCCATCTTAGTTTAGTCAAACTAGACACCACTCCCTGGAGAAAACCGGGGTTCGTACCCTTCACCCTCCTTTCTATTATAGAAACCGGACTTCGATTCCCTGTACAACCTCTTCTTTGTGAATTCCTCAGACAAACAAGACTTTGCCCTACCCAGCTTTCCACAAATTCGTATAGAATAATAAACGGTATTGCCGAGCTAAACCACCGGCTTGGCCTTAACCTCGGTTTAGCCGAACTATTCCACCAATACTCCCTTGGCCAGAATGAAGATGGCTGGGTATATTACCTAAGAATAAGATGCCGCCGAGAAAAGATAATAAAGAACACCCCAGACAAAGATGTAAATGATGACGATTTTTTCTGAGTTTCTGGGAATTTTAAAGACCAGGAGGCCCAGATCCCGGGCGACCGAATTAACTGGAATAAAGGAGTAGCCGGAATACATACCTCGGCTCACTTTGTGTATTCTTTACTCCGTTTCTACGTTTTGCACTGTGCTAACCGTTGCTTTTTTATGCAGATTTGAACCATCTAAAGTCGCAGTACAGTTACCCCAACCTAGACGCCCTTCGCGCCGCGCTACGATACCGCGAACGAGGTTGGGCCCAGTTACGTAATTTCGAGCCGACATACAAATACAGTAGCAGGAGGAACACCAGGGTGACAGATTTCCTCCTGGAACCCTTACCAGAGCCAGATCCAACACTACCTCAAATTAATTTGATCCCTCTAACAACGGAACAAGAAATGGCCAAGAAGCGAGCAGTCAGGGCCCTCATCACCAAAACAAATCAAGCTGAGGTACCACAAGCCGGCCAAACACAAAAGGCCGTGGTAGCTCTTCCAACCGCCCAGCCTTCATTATCTCGGCCAAGCAAGCGTGCTCGGACTTCCACAACCGAGCCACGCCTTGTTGATAAACAAGACACCATACTTCTTCAATCCACCCAGCTAAGCCCCGAACCAGTGCATTCAAACCGGGCTAGTACTTCAGAATGGGTGCCCAAGATCACATACAAGAACCGAGCTATCACTAGCACTGACTCGGTGGTCGCAGAAAAAGACCATGCGCTGGCTTTTAACCTTGCCAAGAGCATATGTCTGCCAGCCGATATGGAACATCACGACTACCTTACCGAGCTAAAAGCCATCCGCTCGGCCACCAAGTCGATGGTGTTGGTGAGTACTTCTCTTTTTGCTTTTCCAATTTTGTGCATCTGTTTACTCGATTTTACTCAAAATTGTTTATCTCTTCATTTCCAAGCCCTACAGAAGAACCATGTCGTTCACAAGTGCGTGTTGGAACTTCGAAAGACCACACGGCAGGCCGTGGCAGAGGCCAATGCAAAGACGGCCGAACTAGAAGAGTCCCAGCAAAAATGGCCGAGCTATGCACCGAAGTAGCCCGACTCACCGGACTAGTCAGTTCGGCTGAAGCGGAGAAACAGAAAGCTTTGGTCGAGTTAAAGGATAAGTATCTGCGTAAGCTTGCTAAAGTCAAGAGGAAGAAGAACGCTGAGATAACCGAGCTGGAGAAGAAGGTGGAAGACATGGAAGACCGCAGTTACAAAGAAGGTGAAGCCACCTATATCCTGCAGTACGAAGCTGCTAAGGATTTTTTTTTCAAATGTGGGTGGAAGGCAGCCGTGGCGCAGCTCGATCATGGCCAAGAGACCAAGGTCTTCCTGAACCCTCCTCCACATTTCATACCGAGCTACATGGCGGAGTATGCCAACACCATTCAACAAAAATTTCTTCAAGTTGAGGGAGAAGAAGAAGCACCAGAGCCCAATAATGCCCCGGTCGTTGCCAATGATCCCGCTGTGCAGTCAGCTTGGGTGGAGCCACCGGTGGAAGACTTGGTTGAAAATGTGACCGAGCTACCTGCTGAAATCGGGCTTCGAGTTGATTTGGATGCGGATCTTGACGACCTTTTTGCTTGATCCCGTATTTTCTTTTTTTTATTTCTTTGGAAAGAATGTGTAATCGGGCTGAGACCCCATCTTTTGTACCTTTGATTTGAATTTTCAATAAAATCTTCTTTTGTTTAACTGTTTGCTCAGTTAACTCTATGCTTGCGCTTATTTTCTTAGCATAAATGCATGAAGTATAACATTTTCTGGCCGAGATACGTATCTCGGTCTTAACCTTGTAATCTGTTTGGTCATACCTGCCAACCTCTTCAACCTAGATCCTTATATCGGCTGATGAGTACTTAAATTTTGTTATTCCAGCCAACCATTCTTCAGCCTAGATCCTTATCTCGGCTGAAGAGTACTAAAAGTTGGTTATTCCAGCCAACCACTCTTCAGCCTAGATCCTTATCTCGGCTGAAGAGTACTAAAAGTTGGTTATTCCAGCCAACCACTTCAGCTTAGATCCTGATCTTGGCTTAAGAGAGCTCAAAGTTGGTTATTCTTGCCAACTTAGAGCCAAAGTGTTTGGTTATTCATGCCAAACCTCTTCAGCCTAGATCCTAATCTCGACTGAAGAGAGCTCAAAGTTGGTTATTCCTGCCAGCTTAGAGCTAAGTGTTTGGTTATTCCTGCCAAACTTCTTTAGCCTAGATCCTGATCTTGGCTGAAGAGAGCTCAAAGTTGGTTATTCCTGCCAACTTAGAGTCAAAGTGTTGGTTATTCCTGCCAACCTTCTTCGGCCTAGATCTTGATCTTGGCTGAAGAGGGCTTAAAATTGGTTGTTCTTGCCAACTTAGAGCCAAGTGTTGGTTTTTCCGGCCAACCTCTTCAGCCCAGATCCTGATCTTGGCTGAAGAGAAATAAGTGTTGGTTTTTCCAGCCAACCTCTTCAGTCCAAATCCTTATCTTGGCTGAAGAGAGCTCAGTGTTGGTTATTCCGGCCAACCTAGAGCCAAGTGTTTGGTTATTCCTGCCAAACTTCTTCAGCCTAGATCCTGATATTGGCTGAAGAGAGCTTAAAGTTGGTTATTCCTGCCAACTTAGAGCCAAGTGTTGGTTTTTCCGGCCAACTCTGTTTTCATTGCCCCTAGTTCACCAAAATTACTCTTTACAGAAAAAAACAATTTATGCTGAAAAAGGGAACTACTTGTTTTATTGAAAAAGAAAAACTACAAGTACTTTAATGAAAAGTTAAAAATAAAATAGTTTGAGATTGACAGTGTTCCATGGCCTGAGAGTGGCCTTGCTGTCTCTATCTTCCAAGTGATATACCCATTTTCCTACTAATCCAACCACTTTGTAAGGTCCTTCCCAATTAGGCCCTAACTTGCCATCTCCGGGAACCAGGGTATTTCCCATTACTTTGCGCAACACCCATTCTCCAATCTTGAATTGCCTCAGATATACTGTCTTGTTATATTTTCTGGATAACTCCTGCTAGTATGAGGCGATGTGAACCAGTGCTCTTTCTCTTCTTTCTTCTGCAAGGTCGAGCTCCAATGCTATGGCTTCTCCATTTAAGTCTAGATCAAAATTTTCACTTCTAATAGTGGGGAGGCCAACTTCCAGTAGGATTACTGCTTCCATGCCATAGGCCAAGGAAAAAGGTGTTTCTCCAAT
This sequence comes from Camellia granthamiana, assembly GCA_036172215.1. Taxonomy (NCBI): domain Eukaryota; kingdom Viridiplantae; phylum Streptophyta; class Magnoliopsida; order Ericales; family Theaceae; genus Camellia; species Camellia granthamiana. The sequence continues at coordinate 45,606,449 of CM069916.1, read as the reverse complement.
TGACCGTCGAGGTGTAGTACGATAAGCCCGTAAAACATGAGGGAGCTCCTCAACCCATTTGCCTTTTGCCTTCTCCAGCCTTTTCTTCAATCCATCTAAGACGACTTTGTTTAATGTTTCTGCCTAGCCATTTGCTTGGAGGTATGCTGGTGTAGAGTTGTAGAATTCTATCTTGTACTCCTCGCAAAAGCCTCTAAAAATTTTGTCATCGAACTGAGTGCTATTGTCTGATATTAGAGCATTGGGTATGCCGAACAGAGTGATGATATTCTGCCAGACGAAATTTTTCACATCCTTTTCCTTTATTGAGGCGAGTGCTTCTGCTTCCACCCACTTTGTGAAGTAGTCTATTGCTACGAGAAAGGACTTTCTGTTGCCGGGTGCCGTTGGAAATGGTCCTACTATGTCCAGGCCCCACATTGCGAAGGGCCATGGGCTAGTTAAAGGTAGAAGCTCTCTGGCTGGTTGATGTATTTGGTGTGCGAACTTCTGGTATTTCTCGCACTTCTTCATATACTTCTCTGAATCTGCTTGCATGTAAGGCCACCAATATCCTTGTGAAATTGCTCTGTAGGCCAAAGATCTTCCCCCTTGGTGGCTTCCGCATACGCCTTCGTGTATTTCGAACAAGAATACTTCTACCTTGCTGGGATGAACACATTTTAAGTAAGGTCCTGTGAAGGATTTCTTGTACAAGGCCATTAATGGAGAGAGCCAAAATCGCTGTGACTTTGCTCTTATTTTGTTGGCCTCTTTCTTTTCTTCGGGTAAGACGCCGTCTTTTAAGAATATTATAATGGGATCCATCCATGAAGGGCCTAGTTCGGCGCAACATACCTCAGCTACTTCGGGTTCTTCAATGTTTGGTCTTGGTAGGAAGTCGATCAGTAATGGATATTGGATGGATGTATTTGCCATTGAAGCAAAGCCTGCTAGTTCGTCTGCTCTACTATTTTCTTCTCGGCCGATCTGCTCTATCCGCACTACTTCGAATTTCATGATTTTCCTTCTTACTAACTCTTGGTACTTGGCCATCCTCTCATCCTTAGCCTCGTAGTCGCCTAAAATTTGGTTTACTACTAGCTGAGAGTCACTGTAAACCATTAGCTCAGTAGCCTTCATGTAGAATGCTGATTTTAGGCCAGCTAAAAGTGCTTCATACTCCGCGTTGTTATTTGATGCTGGGAAGCCAAGGTTGACTGCTTGTTCTACTACTAGGCCATCTGGTGAGATGAGGACTATGCCAAGTCCTGCACCGTGCCTAGGGGTGTGCATAATACCGCCGAAACCGCCAAAACCGCACCGAACCACACCGCCAAGGCAAATTCATTATTATTTGCCAATCGAACCGCCGATTTTTGGTAAGAAAAATGGCAAATTCTAGTGACACTTTTATCAATCCGCCGGTTTCTATTTTTCTTCCAAACCGCACCGGCCCGCACCGCTATTAAATCATGTTTTATGAGATTCTAAAAATTCTTTTTTACTTAAGTTTGCTTGTTGTTCTATACCTTAAAACATAGTATTACATTACTGCTCAAGGGGAATTCAAGATGTCAGTAATCCAAAATAAAATTGGATTCCAATTCACTTTTCAATCTTTTTTTTTCTGGCCATGTTGCAAACTTGTATCAGCTCACTTATCAATCTAAATACTTTTCAACAGTAAACATTTTCAATATATTGTAAACCCTGAATGATATTAATTTTATGTATTGTATTTGATTATTGTAGCTTCCACAGATGCTTGTAATGAACTTATGGCATAGTCGTTGATATTATCATGTTGTTGCTACACTTGCTGCATCAAAAGAAAGCTTCGCAAGATGCTTAACATCACGGTATCTCTCGTCTTTTTTTTACTCTTTGATTTAAGTTTTGTAATTTGAATTATATTTTTTATAAATCGCCAATCCGCCCGAACCGTCAAGGCAAATCCGTCATTATTTTTCAACCGAACCGCCGATTTTTGATAAGGAAAATGGAAAATTCTAGTGACACTTTTATCAATCCGCCACCCGCTATACGGTTTCTATTCTTCTCTCAAACCGCACCGACCCGCACCGCGCACACCTCTAACCGTGCCTATTGGATGCTCCATCTACAAAGAGCTTCCACATCTCTCCAACGAATAGCTTCCAGCAAGTGGAGGGGTCGGATGAAGTCTTAGGGTCATGCGTGTTGCTAATGTCTTCTTCGAAGTCCACACCTACTGTCTGCCCCTCACTATCTGATTGCACCAAGTTTTTACTTGTTGATGAGTCTTTGCCAGGGATAGCGTGGTTTGCCTCTTCCTCCCTTTCTTTAATCCGGCATGCCCTGGGATGTGGCTGGGTATCCTGTTTTGGGGGTTGCGTGGTTCCTTCAGCACTCTCCATCCCCTTTTCTTTTGCACCAGTCAAGTCCACCGGGCAGATGTGATGGCTTCCTAGTGTGAATTCTGCCACAAAGTCTGCCAAAGCTTAGGCCTTTATTGCTGTTCTGGGTTGGAACTTGATATCAAATTGTCCCAATTCCACCGCCCATTTCAAGATTCGCCTAGAAAAGTTCGCCCTCTCAAACAAGGCTTTTAATGGAAAAGCCGTTAGAACGATTATGGTGTGGGCGTGGAAGTAATGTGACAGCTTCCTTGAGGCCATCATCAAGGCTAAGGCCAATTTTTCCAATGGTAAGTACCTAATTTCTGCGCCCAGCAAGGTCTTGCCAACATAAAAGATGGGCAGGTGCTGGATTCCTTCCGCTCTAACCAACACCGCGCTGACTGCATGCTGTGAAGCTGTTAGGTACAAAAAGAGCTCTTCTCCAAATACTGGGGTTATCAGCAATGGTGGAGAAGACATGTATTCTTTCAAGCTTTTTAGGGCGCGGTCGCATTCTTCATCCCACTCAAACTTGGTCTTTAATACTTGAAAGAATGGTCGACATCTGTCTGACGACCGACTGATGAACCGGTTGAGTGCGGCAGCTAGGCTAGTGAGATATTGCACCTCTTTTACTGTGTTGGGCCTCTCTAGATCCTGAATTGCTTTGATCTAAGAAGGGTCTGCTTCAATACCTCGATTGGTCACCAGAAAGCCTAGGAATTTGCCTGATCCTACGCCGAATGCACACTTGGATGCATTTAGGCGCAACTTGTTCTTCTTTAGAATCTGGAACATTTCATCTAGGTCCCTGAGATGGTCGTTCTCATTCTTGCTTTTGACCACCATGTCGTCGATGTAAGCCTCCATTGTTCTGCCTAACAATGGTTCAAACATCTTGGTGACCATCCGCTGGAATGTTGCCCCTGCGTTTTTTAGGCCAAAGGACATGACCTTGTAACAGTACAATCTTCTAGGTATTGTAAAGGATGTGACCTCCTAATCTGGTTCATACATAGCGATCTGATGGTAACCTCTGTACGCATCAAGGAAGCTAAGTCGATTGTGTCCTGCCGTCAGGTCTACCAGTTGGTCTATCCGTGGTAGGGGAAAGCTGTCCTTTGGGCATGCCTTGTTGACTGTTTTGTAGTCCACGCAGACACACCATTTTTTGTTCTTCTTTGGCACTACTACGGTATTGAAGATCTATCTAGGATAGTGCACTTCTCTGATGGCTCCTGCCTCCAGCAAGTTTCCCACTTCTTCCGCCACTATCTTGGCATGATGGAGTGCTGATCTGCGAGTGCGCTGTATGACTGGTCTGGCAGTTGGGTGGACATTCAGTTGGTGACAGATGAAGTTTGGGTCAATGCCAGGCATGTCATACGATGTCCAGGCAAACACTTCGATATTAGAGGTTAAAAATTCCATGACCTCTATCCTCTCAGTGCTGGACAAAGATGAGCCGAGCAAAAAGAACTTTTCTAGGTCTTTTTCATTTATCCTTACCTTTACCAAGTCTTCCACCGCCTTCTGTTCAGCTGCCTTGCCAACATCCGCAAATAGTTCATTGTTCTCAGGTTCTTCCACCATCTGTACATATCCTTTCGCAGCGCGGCTACCGTTTACTGTGACGAAGCACTGTTTGGACATAGTTTAGTCTCCAAAGACCTTTTCAATTACTCCGACTTCGTTGGGGAACCACAATACTTGATCGCATGGCGTGCAACCATGTTCTCCCCAAGATTATGTTGTAAGTGGAAGGGACTTTTAATACGCAGAATTCCACTTGTTTTGTTATGGTTCCTGCCTTAATTGGGAGGATTATCTTGCCCACTGGCCACTCTGGCATTGAGTTGAATCCGATTAGGGGAGATGTTACAGGTGCCATATCTCTGTCCTCCAGTTTCAGTTGTTTGAAGGTTTCGTAATACATTATCTCACATGAGCTTCCTTGGTCAATCAAAATCCGCTTGATGTCAAAATTCTTCACGCGTGGAGTGACAACCAGTGCGTCATTGTGAGGGCAGTATATCCGTGCTAAATCTTTGTCTGAAAAAGATATGACATTTGTGGCCTCTGTTCTCCCCTTTTTGATTGCTGGTTGTGCACTTAATACCTCCCTCAAGTGCTCAGCCTTTTTAATCATTCCCCTGAGCTTACATAGCCGCTCAGGTTCGCATATCCCATGAATTACGTTAATCACGCCTTGAGGTGGAGCGTCGATCGGCATCTCGTTTGGGTTGTTGTGGTTTTAGGAGGTTGGCTGTGTTCCTCCTTCTATGTACTGGTCCAGGTGCCCAGCTGCCACTAACTCCTCCAGATGCTACCTTAACGATGTGCAATTTTCAATGCGATGCCCCTTTTCATCATGGAAGGTGCATCGTAACCTTTCGTCGTAGTCTTTTTGTGCTTCTCCCAACTTAGCTGACCATCGGACGAAAGGTTCGTTACGAATCTCACTAAGAATTCGATAGATTGGCTTTTTGAACACTGTAATAATGGTAGTGCGAACTCTTAACTTCCTTTTGTCTGGGTCCTCTCTGTTGGCCCGCCTGCCTCGCCCATTCCTATTAGGTTGCTCTACCGTGTTGACTTTTGTTGTAGTTCTTTTATTTGGCATTACTGTTGTGCCAGATTTCGCTTTAGCACGGGTGTTATCTTCTTCTACGTGAATATGTTGGTGCACTTTCTCCATTAAGGCCTCCATCGTGAGGAGAGGTGTCATAGTAATTGAGTCCCTTAATTTGTTGCCGACTGGCAGGCCTCGTTTGTATTATGCAATGGCGAGGTTTGTAAGGCAATCCCTAATCTGGTTGAAGGTTTCCAAATAACGACTATTGTAGGATCTCAACGTCTCATTGTCGCCCATGTCAATAGAGAGTAACTGATCAATCTCCACTGGTGTTTTGGTATTCGTTCTGAACCTAGTCACAAATGCCTCTGCCAATTGTGCCCAGGAGGCGATGCTGCCTTCTGGTAGCCTTTCGAACCAGGTTAAACCTAGGTCGCCAAGGCTTGATGGGAAAATGGTGCACATTAAAGCCTCGTTCCGCCGGCATACTGCCATAACCTGGCGAAAGTGGCTTAGGTGCATGTAGGGGTCTGTCTTGCCTTCATAAGTAATGAATTTGGGCTGGAGAAAGCCCGAAGGTAGTGGTGCGTTCTCAATTGCCGGAACGAACGGCGAGCTCTGCAACCTTGCTAATGCTTTGTCTGTTGGCTCGTAAGTAAGGCGCGGTATTGGCATTCCTACCTCGACGCTCCTATGCGTCCGAGGGGCCAACTGTTGAAGGGCTGAAACTCGGCGTGGGTCGTGTGCCCTGGTATCTTCCTTCCATCGTGCCCTTTCTTCAAGCACAATTCGCAAGTCAGATGATCTAGGCAACTCTGTGTGCCTAGATGACGTCTGGTGCGTGTGCGAAGGTCGATAGGTGCTTCCCTCAGTATATGACCTCTTAGTTCTCGTTCTCTCAAACCTGGAGTAACGAGTCCTGGAAGTCCTTGATTGCATATCGCCTGTTCCAAGGCTCCTTCTTTCTTCTTGTGATGGTGTGGTACGCCTACCATGATCTTCCGAGTGGCGAAAGGGCGTGTTGCTTTTGCACCCCTCTCCTGTCGCCACCCCCGTTTCCTTTTATCTAGCGCTTCATTGACTCCATGTCTGCCGTCATCCTTTGTATCAACTCGTCCTGCTCCTTCACGCGATCTTCCAAAACTTGAGGGTCCATCCTCCACCTTTGTCTTTCAGGACTTTGAGAGCGACGGGGGCTATTAGCCCGCCTCCCCCTTGCATCCCTCCGGGGGTTCTGTCCCTGGGGTTCTAAATCCGCCATGGGAGGGATAGAAGGCAAACCTTCGCGCTTCCCACTCCCCTCTGGGGTTTGTCCGTCGATAGCGGATTGCGACAAATCTTCATTGTGTGCCATTGCTTCCAATTAGAGAGGAAGAACTTGATCAAGAGGTTTTGTTCTTTCTGGATTTCCCACAGACGGCGCCAATTGTACGAGCACGAAATAATCTTCTCGTATAATCCTGTTGATCAAGTCTGCATTCCTCCAAACGTCGCTTTACTCCCTAAAGACATAAACGTGAGCTAGCTGGCGGGTGTGTGCTGGATACCTCTCCGATGCCTAAATCAACAAGATAGACAAATAGACAAAAGCTCTGTGTATTCGAGAATCAAAGTTGTATTACCTCTTCATAGGTTATGTTATAAACTTTTATAGGTTCCACACAGCACAATCCTAGTATGACTCTTATTCCTTCATGTAGAGTCCTCCTAGGAATTACACTCCTGAAAGATAATGCTTATCCTTTCACACCCCCCTCACTGTATAAACCAAGTGAGATGGTTCTAGCTCAGTGGTATGACCAAACGACCGAGCTAGTATTGCCATGGTTAGATGACAATGTAACCGAGATAACAATACCTCTTTGTCATACCCAAACCAGTACCTTCACATGCAACTTATAGCTGGGCTCTTGTTCATTTGTACCTCGGTTGTGTCCGTTGAGACCGAGCTAACTACAGCAAGCTCTGACCGCGCTAACCAGAGCAAGGTCCGCCATAAGAAACCATAATACCTCGGTTCCAAACACTGTGGCCGAGCTAATTACTACTCCGACCGGGGTGACTGAGCTAACTACAAGGCCCTCTTTGGACTGAGCTAACTACAAGGCCCTTTTACTCAGCCTTTTTTACTGCGGCCCATAGAACGGCCCATTACCGCGCCTTGGCCTAGCTCGGCCCTAATGCACATAAAAACTCCCTCTCATAAACTTATATACAAACCAACTATATATATTCCAATTACAAATAATAACGTCATACATAACAAATATATTATCAAAACAATGTCCTCCGTACACAAATATTTTTACTATACTATGCATTGTAATGACCATTTGGCATGGTACAAATTACCATTGTAATATGTACCACGACAAAAGGTTATCTATATATACCACAGCAATAAAAACAAGTTCCATGTCAAAAGTATTATGGACCACCCCAAAAATTATATGTACAATTCATCCAAATTCCACACAAAAAGCAGAGGACGACAAAAAACTTCCCAACTGTTCAAAAGTGTGAATTATCCTCCGTACAAAAAAATGAAAGATCCACATGTCAATGCCAAAAGCCATCTACAAAACAAAAATTACACCCATTAATTCCATTGTAAACAAAAATTACAGCCATCTACAAAACAAAAACTGTGAGGATGTCAATTGTAATTGAAATTGTATTTAAATATAGTTTGAAATAAGAAAGTAATGGTAAAAAAAATTTAACTTCTCAAACTAGGACACATAAAATGAATTTTCAAAAATGGGGAGTTGGAAACAGAAAATGAGATGGAGAGAGTATTATAAAATTCTAATTATCACTTTTGTGGACAAAACATCTTTTTTTCTTGTATCCTAATTTGCATTATTCTAAACAGAGAATAATGTTTTGGTGTTTCCCACTTTTGAAGTCTTGTCAATTTTCAATTTTCCTCACAATACAATTGTCTCAATTAAATTATTTGGATTATTGCTTCTGTAAGTTGCTTTATCGGGTTTGTAATCAACTATATTTTTTAACTTGAGCTCCTATTTTGTTGCAAATAGAGAGAAGTTGGGAATTAGTAACTATGAAGAAGGAAAAAGGATATTCCAACTCCAGAAAGAACAAATTGACCTTATAATCAAACTCTTGCAGTCATTTTCTATTCCAGGATGGAGGTGAAGTCAGAAATATATATATCTCAAACCACCAATAAGTGTAGAAAATAAATTCAAAGCCTTCTATTTGGTACTTGCTTCATGTCTTCATTTGTTCAAGATTCACTTGTTTGTAGGTTTCTACCAACAAAGACAAACAGGAAGAAAAAAACAAACTGTGAAGACATAACTCATTTACACCCCTAAACATCCAATAAGGCTGGTGCCATAAGTATGATTTCTAAGTTGGCAACAATTACAACAACCACTAACCATCATTGAAACAAGAGCTAGTTTGTTTTGGCAGCCATTGGCGGCCGCTCACAACCATCAAAAAACTGCCACTATCTAGTTCCTCTCTCTAAAATCTGTCTCTCCCCTATAAACCTATCCCAAAAGCCTAGCATTTCACATTTGAAAGATGTCTTTTTTTTTTTTTTATCATTATCAGACACTAAAAAGTACCAAGAAAAATAATGTGCTTTAAATTCAACTCTAATATGGTGAGGTCCACATTTACAATGAATATGAATCACATATTTTTTTTTTTTGTTTGTCTGAATTCTTGATTTCGGACATTATTGTAAAATTTAATATGCTTCTAGGCTTTTGGAATTCAATGCAAAGCTATATATATAACATTTATATTGAATGGACTTACATAGAGGGGGTTTCTTCTTCCATCTGATGTTTGTTCTGTTGTTGAAGTTAAGAGATTCCATCACACACACTCTTTCTCTTCTTGGGTGATAAAAATTACTGGTTTTGATTTCAATTGGTGGTGGTGGTGGTGGTGGTGTAAAAATGGTTCCTTGATTTAACGGTACTGATTGGTTGTTGAGAAAATATGCAAGAAAAAGGAAAGAAAGAATAATTTCTTTTGGGGGCTTAATTACCCCTCCTCCCCCCCAAAAAAACAAACAAACATGTAAAGGACCTTAACGCGTTGAGCCAACTACTAGCAAAGTAGTAAAAACGTGTAGAGAACCTTAATGCGTTGAGCCAACTCCTAGCAAAGTAGTACAAAAGCCACAAATGCCTTAAGCATTGAAAATCAAAGCTTGGTAGCCTCGTAACCATTATATTCCCTTCTTTCTTATCTCAATACTCTATACATTCGATTTTGCCTATTTCTCATTGTGTTCTAACTTATTCTTATCCATCGTTTGCAGATCATAATCAGCCCAACAGGGCCTTAAATCAGAGACATGAACACAACAACAACATCAACGTCTTATTTGTGAACTCGAGGAGCTTCTACCTCTCCCACCCCCACCTCCGGTCGCCACTGTTAGTCTGATCTTGTATTGCTTCGCCTATGAAGCTGAACTCCGAGTACCGGCCTATTCCCGTGTAATTCGCTGTGGAATGATAGTGCTTAGTTTGGTTTCTTCAGTGTCTTTGACTTCCATTCTTTTCCCAGGTAATGGGAGACATGTGTTCTATATGTTGTATGCCTTGTTTTTGGCAAGCGAGTCGACAGTGATTCACCACCGATTCCAAATGGTGTGGAACTGGGTTTATTAGAGAATCATCGGTTATCTTTCACGAGAATGGAGGCGGCGAATGGGACGTACCGGCAAATGCATGTCTCTCATGTTCTCGGCACGTCCCATTCGCCGCTTCCATTCTCGCGGAAGATAACCGATGATTCTCTGATAAACCCAGTTCCACACCATTTGGAATCGGTGGCGAATCACTGCCCACTCGCTTGCCAAAAACAGGGCATACAACAGATAGAACACATGCCTCTTATTACCTGGGAAAAGGATGGAAGTCAGAGACATCGAAGAAACCAAACCAAGCACTATCATTCCATGGCGAATTACACGGGAATATGCCGGTAATCAGAGTTTAGCTTCATAGGCGAAGCAATACATGATCAGACTAACAGTGGCGACCCAGATAGCCTTTTGATACGTTTCGAATGAAGAAACATTTTGTTCTTGAAATTTCAGTTGGATGAAGGCGAGAAGCATCTGAGTGAGGAGGGCACGGACCGCGTGGTGGGAAGTGGGTGGCGGGCGAAGGTGGGGGTGGAAGAGATAGAAGCTCCTTGAGTTCACAAATAAGACGTTGATGTTGATGTTGATGTTGTTGTTGTTCATGTCTTGGATTTAAGGCCCTGTTGGGTTGATTATGATCTGCAAACGATGGATAAGAATGAGTTAGAACATAATAAGAAATAGGCAAAATCGAATGTATAAAATATTGAGATAAGAAAGAAAGGAATGAAATAGTTACAACGCTACCGAGCTTTGATTTTCAAAACTTGAGACATTTGTGACTTTTATACTACTTTGCTGGTAGTTAGCTCAACGCGTTAAGGTCCTCTACACGTTTTTACTACTTTGCTAGGAGTTGGCTCTGATACCAATTGTAAACATAAATTTTAGAACATAAACCTTACACTTCGGATCATTTACCATGTGTATTATCAAGAAATCAAGACAAAATGACATACCTGAATCCATTGATGAACAGTTAGACGGAAGCGTGATTATCAATAAACTAAATGTGGTGTTATCATTTATAAGAAGCCTACAATTTAAGTGATTCAATTTAGTTAATAGGCTTAAGGGTATATGTGTTATGGACCTAATGTGTAGATACTAGTTGTATAATAATTTCTATTTCTATGAGGGGCAGAAATAGAAATTAAAACATATTGGTTAAAGTTGGTTTTCATTCCTTTTGAACTTCCACAACCTTTCAGTTTTGAAAACCAATTATAACCTTTAAAAGGTTATGGTCCCTATTCCTTCCCAAGTGGAGAAAAGAACACTGCCATTTTTCTAAATCCTCTCAAAGGAAAAACATAAGGCACCAAAGGGGAAAGGACTAGAAGGCAATAACATAATCAATAACAAAGAGTTTATTGATAATCACGCTTCCGTTTAACCGTTCATCAATGGATTCAGGTATGTCATTTTGTCTTGATTTCTTGATAATACACATGGTAATTGATCCGAAGTGTAAGGTTTATGTTCTGAAATTTATGTTTACAATTGGAATAATGTCTCAATGGGACCACATAATTAAATGTGGTGTTATCATTTATAAGAAGCCTACAATTTAAGTGATTCAATTTAGTTAATAAGCTTAAGGGTATATGTGTTATGGACCTAATGTGTAGATACTAGTTGTATAATTTCTATTTCTATGAGGGGCAGAAATAGAAATTAAAACATATTGGTTAAAGTTAGTTTTCATTCCTTTTGAACTTCCACAACCTTTCAGTTTTGAAAACCAATTATAACTTTTAAAAGGTTATGGTCCCTATTCCTTCCCAAGTGGAGAAAAGAACACTGCCATTTTTCCTAAATCCTCTCAAAGGAGAAACATAAGGCACCAAAGGGGAAAGGACTAGAAGGCAATAACATAATCAATAACAAAGAGTTTATTAATAATCACGCTTCCGTTTAACCGTTCACAGGGTATTACAAACTCCCCCACTTATAAATCCTCGCGTCCTCGCGAGGTCTATAATCAATCAGAATACCACGACAAGCTCGTGGCCAGCCCAGAATAAGTGGCCCACATGGTTGTGTGCATGGGTTGGCTCTGATACCATTTGTAAACATAAATTTCAGAACATAAACCTTACACTTCGGATCATTTACCATGTGTATTATCAAGAAATCAAGACAAAATGATATACCTGAATCCATTGATGAACGGTTAAACGGAAGCGTGATTATCAATAAACTCTTTATTATTGATTATGTTATTGCCTTCTAGTCCTTTCCTCTTTGGTGCCTTATGTTTCTCCTTTGAGAGGATTTAGAAAAATGGCAATGTTCTTTTCTCCACTTGGGAAGGAATAGGGACCATAACCTTTTAAAGGTTATAATTGGTTTTCAAAACTGAAAGGTTGTGGAAGTTCAAAAGGAATGAAAACCAATAAATAGAAATTAAAACCAATAATGGTAACGCCCCACTACTTGCTTGCCCAAATAACTTGTGGGTCGACCAACAATACCCAAAAGCTTAAGTCCAAGTTATTTAGTAGCAAGGTAGTGGTGCTTTATATGCCTAAGATCACCCATGCAAACTTCCGATGTGGGACAGGGTGTTACAAACTCCCCCCACTTATAAATCCTCGCGTCCTCGCGAGGGTCTATAATCAATCAGAATACCACGACAAGCTCGTGGCCAGCCCAGAATAAGTGGCCCACATGGTTGTGTGCATGGGTCGGCTCTAATACCATTTGTAAACATAAGTTTCAGAACATAAATCTTACAGTTCGGATAATTTACCATGTGTATTATCAAGAAATCAAGACAAAATGACATACCTGAATCCATTGATGAACGGTTAAACGGAAGCGTGATTATCAATAAACTCTTTGTTATTGATTATGTTATTGCCTTCTAGTCCTTTCCCCTTTGGTGCCTTATGTTTCTCCTTTGAGAGGATTTAGAAAAATGACAGTGTTCTTTTCTCCACTTGGGAAGGAATAGGGACCATAACCTTTTAAAGGTTGTAATTGGTTTTCAAAACTGAAAGGTTGTGGAAGTTCAAAAGGAATGAAAACCAACTTTAACCAATATTGTAATGCCCCACTACTTGCTGGCCCAAATAACTTGTGGGTCGACCAACAATACCCAAAAGCTTAAGTCCAAGTTATTTAGTAGCTAGGTAGTGGTGCTTTTTATACCCAAGATCACCCATGCAAACTTCCGATGTGGGACAGGGTATTACAAACTCCCCCACTTATAAATCCTCGCGTCCTCGTGAGGGTCTATAATCAATCAGAATACCACGACAAGCTCGTGGCCAGCCCAGAATAAGTGGCCCACATGGTTGTGTGCATGGGTTAGCTCTGATACCATTTGTTAACATAAATTTCAGAACATAAACCTTACACTTTGGATCATTTACCATATGTATTATCAAGAAATCAAGACAAAATGACATACCTGAATCCATTGATGAACGGTTAAACGGAAGCGTGATTATCAATAAACTCTTTGTTATTAATTATGTTATTGCCTTCTAGTCTTTTCTCCTTTGGTTCCTTATATTTCTCCTTTGGACTACTTTGCTAGGAGTTGGCTCAACGCTCGTTGAGGTCCTATCCCAAAAGAAATTATTCTTTCTTTGTTTTTTCTTGCATATTTTCCCGACAACCAATCAGTACTGTTAAATCAAGGAACCATTTTTAGACCACCACCACCACCACCAATTGAAATCAAAACCAGTAATTTTCATCACCCAAGAAGAGAGAGTGTGTGTGATGGAATCTCTTAACTTCAACAACAGAATAAACATCAGATGGAAGAAGAAACCCCCTCTCAGATCATCCTCCTCTCTCCTCCCAATCTATTTCCTCCTCTTCCCCTCCTACAAGCACATTTCCAATTCTCTCCTCTCCACCCTAAAAAATCCCCCCCAATCCCAGTCCCCCCACCTCTGCACCTCATAGCAAACCCTAGCTGGAGAGAAATTCCTCTGGTACGCACCCCACAGTGGGTTCAGCAACCAGTTGTCTGAGTTCAAGTACGCCATTTTGATGGCCGCGATACTCAATCGAACCCTAATTGTCCCTCCGGTGCTGGATCACCACGCCGTTGTTCTCGGTAGTTGCCCTAAATTTAGGGTTTTGAGTCCCAACCAGCTTCGTTTTGCTGTCTGGAACCACACGATTGAGCTCATTCAGAGTCGCAGGCAAGTAATTTGAGCTCATATATATGTATATATGTACACGTTCTTTATATATAAAACTTTGTATAGATGTGAATTGTTCAGTTTCTCAAGATTGATTGTGGGTCTAATTAAGTCGTGTTAATTTTTTGTAACTTCACATCTAAATTTTTGGCAATTTGACAAATGAGGAAAATTGGTTGAATTTGGAAACATTTATTATGGGAGCAGTTAACAATATGGGTTTCTTGAAGAAGAAAAAAAAGTGTGACAAAGGCGTTTGCAATTTTACATCTAAATTTTTTGGCGTTTGCAATTGTTTGTGAATCTATATAAGTGTCTCTGTTCTGTTATGCTCTGTTCTGTTACTCCCCTGTTTTGTCCTTTGATTATTCCCTATTTAGCATAGATTGTTGGTTTATGTTGTTATTCTATGTTGTATTGGAAAAGAGTTTAAATTGTTGCTATATTAATAGATGATCTATTTGAATTGAATATGTTTTTTTTGTAAAGGTTTTGATGTCAAGGGAAGATGCTGTTGAATTGTCTGAGGTACTTTATCAGTGTATTAATAGATCATCTATTTGAATTGAATGTGTTTTTTTTATTTATTATAAAGGTTTTGATATCACGTGAAGATGCTGTTGACTTGTCTGAGTTACTATCTGTGTCTGTAATGCTAATTGGGATTGGCGTAATAAGGTTTCTACAAACCCATTTTCTTGTAAAACTTCCTAAAATAAATTAAATAGACGCACACAGATTCTTGTCCTTTTTTCAAAGTTTTTACATGTGTAAACATCCTAAAAAGTTATGAAGTAATGTCCAAAATGTCAAGTAATGTCCAAAATGTCAATATCAGATACTGCTTAGAGAACAAATGTGTAGATCAGCCTTTTGGTCCCTTTGAACCAGATTGAAATAGTGAATATGAATTTGAATGGTGTAATTATGGATTTCTAGAGGGAGATTTGGATTCGAGCTTATCGAGAAGTGTTAAACGCCTGATTAAGATTTAGCATCCACCTGGGTTGGGATGGGCTGGGCTACGAAAATGACGTCCAAGCCTATTTACAGATTAAGCCCAGCAAGTTTTTTTTTGACAGATCAGGCAAAGCCGTAAGTCAAAATCTTAGATCCAAGTCCTTTCCAACAAGCTTGGCCTAGATGGTTAACGGGCCTGGCCGGGTTGTGAAAATGGTGTCTACGTTTACTTGTGAGCTAAGCCCAACGAGCTTTTACCCTTGACGGCTAGCCTAGTTGATCAATGAATTTTCCCCAATATGCCCAACTCAAGTTCACTTTTATCGGTATCTCTCGTTTGCCCTCCTAGGGAGGGCCTAAAAGTCTCCACCTAGGACATGGTTCCCGTTTATCAAAAAAAAAGCCCAAGGAGCTTTTTCGGACGAGTTAAACTTTGCAAACTAAAACCTTAAGCTCAAGCTCTTTTATCAACTAGGTTTGACCCAAATAGGCCAATGGGTTAGGCACGTATGCTTGTCTTGATGAGTTGAGATTCAGGCCTATTTTTGTGTATCGATGTTAATGATTTAGAATGAGATGAATTACTATCAATAATTTAGCCATTCAAATTGATAATTCGAAAGATTAAAGTAGTATAAAAATGATAGTATGAAGGGATAAAATAAAGTTAGTGTCTTTCTTTCTTCATCTCTCTCTATTTTCTTGCTTTTCTCCTTTAAGCAGCTAGTGTATCCATCCATCCAATTGTGTAACTCATATTAAATTCCACATATCCACTGCTGGGAAATGCACTTTTAGATACTAAAAATGTCGCTAATTATTTTTGTGACGTTTAGTACCAAACGCCGACAACGCGGCCATTGCTATAGCTTTATGGCGTTTAAAAAACGTCGTCATATTAGTATAGGTGGCGTTTTTATAAACGCCGCCAAATGTCCTACCCTGACGGTATTATGACGTTACTATGATATTTAGCGACGTTTTTGAGACGCCGTCATAGATATTTATACATTTTAAAAATCTAGCCATTGGGGTTGGGATATAGGGACATTTAAAAAACGCCGCCATAGCCTTTTTTTTTTAATTTTTTTTATTGTGCTAAGCTTGACATTTAAATATAGCAACAGATATTTATACCTATCATAAACAATTATTAAGAACTAATAATTGATGTATATTAAAATAATAAATAAACTAAGCTTGAAAACAAAATTAAAAATAAGAAACAATTCATTGCATACCTAAGAATAGAAACAACTCATGTTTAGATTTTAAATACATCAATTAAAATCAAAATGGTCAAGAAGAAGTCAAATTACTTGAACTTCAAGAGTAGCTCTCATCAATGTGAGATGAACAACATTTAAAAGAAGTGATTTGCCAAAAAAAATTTG
This sequence comes from Camellia granthamiana, assembly GCA_036172215.1. Classification (NCBI taxonomy): domain Eukaryota; kingdom Viridiplantae; phylum Streptophyta; class Magnoliopsida; order Ericales; family Theaceae; genus Camellia; species Camellia granthamiana. The sequence continues at coordinate 45,590,352 of CM069916.1, read as the reverse complement.
CACAGAATCCCATAAGCTGTTTTAACAATCACAACCTTCAAGGCTCTCATCTTAGCTGCTGCTTTAAAGATGAACAAACACAAACACAAACACAAAGCAGCAGCAGCAACTATTAAAAAGATAAGGATCTTACAAAAGTGATTCTCAAGTGGGGCATTAGCAGAGACTAAACAGAACAACTATTAAAAAAAATGTCTGCTCAAGTGAAGAGACTCCCAAGTCCTACTCCTAGCAGAGCTACTTACATCCTCTGCTCAAGTGACCTCCATCTGGGCTCATTTATGTGCTGAGAAATTGCCAATTATTTATCTTCATTTGTCACCACAATGACAGCTGCTAGGTTTGTCTTCTATTCTACATCATTTGCTCCCAAGTATCATACAAGCAAAGCTGAGAATTTACAATAGAGATGTTTCAACATTAGATAAATATTAGTATAGCCACTTTGAGTCTAGTTTCTCACTTATTTACAAGCTCAAACATGAAGCTGATAAAGTCAAAACAATCAGGGCTAAAACAGAACAGAACAGAACAGAACAGAACAGAACAGAGACACATACAACCCTCAGTCCACCATAGCTTTCATTTCTTATAGATGTCGTAGAAGCAGGTCTCTCCTGTTCCCGACACGTCCCATTTGCCGCCTCCATTCTTGCGGAAGATAACCAATGATTCTTTGATAAACCCAGTTCCACACCATTTGGAATCGGTGGCGAATCATTGCCGACTCGCTTGCCAAAAACAGGGCATACAACAGATAGAACACGTCTCCCATTACCTGGGAAAAGGATGGAAGTCAGAGACACTGAAGAAACCGAACCAAGCACTATCATTCCACGGCGAATTACACGGGAATAGGCCGGTAATCGGAGTTCAGCTTCGTAGGCGGAGCAATACAAGATCAGACTAACAGTGGTGACCTAGATGGCCTATTGGTATGCTTCGAATGAAGAAACATTTTGTCCTTGAAATTTCAATTGGATGAAGGTGAGGAGCATCTGAGTGAGGATGGTGAGGACGGCATGGTGGGTAGTGGGTGGCGACCGAAGGTGGGGGTAGGAGAGGTAGAAGCTCCTCGAGTTCACAAATAAGACGTTGATGTTGTTGTTGTTGTTCATGTCTTGGATTTAAGGCCCTGTTGGGCTGATTATGAGCTGCAAAAAATGGATAAGAATGAGTTAGAACACAATGAGAAATAGGCAAAATCGAATGTATAGAGTATTGAGATAAGAAAGAAGGGAATGGAATGGTTACGAGGCTACCAAGCTTTGATTTTCAATGTTTGAGGCGTTTGTGGCTTCTATACTACTTTGCTAGGAGTTGGCTCAATGCGTTAAGGTCCTCTACACGTTTTTACTACTTTGCTAGGAGTTGGCTCAACACGTTAAGGTCCTCTACACGTTTTTACTACTTTGCTAGGAGTTGGCTCAACACGTTAAGGTCCTCTACACGTTTTTTTTGTTTTGGTAATTAAGCCCCCAAAAGAAATTATTCTTTCTTTCCTTTTTCTTAATGCAATCTCCGAAATGAGAACATGAACTCCACCATCAATGAATCTCAAACCTTTATAATAAAAACAAATGGCTGTAATTCAGTGGGGCCTCGACTCGAGCATACATGTCCTCATCAGCTCTATACTCTCTGCAATTGTTGACCCAGCAGTTCCAACAAAACCAAGTGAAGCGCAGCTGCAAACAGCTTCCTCAATGTATAGAAGCATATCAGGTAAATATGGAGGATGACAATTTTTCTTCATTCTATCAAGACTCTCTGAAAGAAACCCAAACTTCATCTCTTTTGCAGACGCTGCAAGATTCTTTGCAGTTCTTGTCACTAGCTCATCTTTTTCTCTGAGAACATGAAGCTTGAAGGCATCTGAATCTCTTGATAAGTCCTCCAAGTAACTTCCAGTCCAATTACCTTGTGGAAGATCAGTCATCACAAAAATATGAATTGGGAGAGGACCTTCGTGTCTTAAAGATTCTATCTTTTGTTGTAAACCCAGAAAAGTAGTCTTCCAGTGGTTCTTGAACTGCCCATCCGACTTGATAATTTTCTTTTTGTTTCTTACCTTTGGTCCCTTAAATGTCAGCAAGTCATCATTATGTACTTATTATTTTTTATGTGATATGTTCCTGTTTGCTTACCCCTTGTTGACATAATTTTGATTGTGCTTTAAAATACGCTAGAGGGTTGATCAGTAACTATGACATAATTGTCCCACTCCTCTCTAATATATATAGCTTCCTTAACCGTCCATTGTATTCAACTTTATCTATTACTATTCCACTATAATTTCTATTATTTCTTTCTCTATTTGATTGGTTTTGGTTTATGCTCTTCCTCATCCATGACTTCCCCTAAGTTAAAGCTGAAACATGACAATTTTAATCAATTTATCAATGGAAATGAAAGGATGGTGCCCATGGTATTGATCCATCATTAATCACTAATTCAGCAGGAATGGTATCAGTGGTACAGTTCAATTCATTTTTGGGTAGTAGCATTAACTAACAGCCTTATTTGGGTGGTCAAAACTGTACAGAATTAAGACAGGTTACATTAATTAAAATGGTGTATATAAATTACATTGACTATCTCTGACCAAAGAAGAAAGTAAAATTCAGTTTCCATCAGCATTTGTTTTGTTCTTTTTATTTTTTATTTTTTTATTTTTATATTTTTATATTTTTATTGGGTTGGAATTGTTACTTCCTATGATTTACGACTGTTGGTTACCTATCCTGGATGCATGTTTGTCTGAATATTTTCTTCACTGTAAATATATATATTTTTTTAATGTTAGTTTTCGTCAGATATGCATGACAGACGCGTGAAATTTACATGTTAACTGATTTGATTTTGTTCCAGGGTTCGCAATTTCTCCTCTATGGCAATTTTGTTGGGGGATTTTTGGTAGAAGACTTAGAGAGAATACCAGTTAATCTTTTGTGTTTTAGTTTGTAAATAACGATTGTTCTTGTAGATAAATGGAATCAAAGTGGGTTAAATTATTGGATAATGGCCATAGAATCATTGTTGACACAAAGAGAAAACGGGCAGCCCAATGTGCAGCAAATATAATTGAAGCAAGCCACAAGGTGTTGTCAGTTCAGCCCAACCATAATTCATTATTTACGAAGCTTGGCAAGCGAAAAAGACTTGTTGGATGCAAAACCAAATGTGGGGTGCACTTGAGAAAATCGTTAAATAAGAACGATTCCAATTTCATGAAAAGTGGACTGCCACATTGGTTACTGTTTTATCAGCATGGTGACTGGAATGATTTTCCTCGTGATATTGTTGAGTTGGTTAGCAAAGATTTTCAAATGAAAAAAGCAGCAATTGAAGTGCAGTTCAAGGGCTGCCATTTAATGTTTGATATCTTGTACATGATTCAAGTAGATTTGAAGACAGGTTCCCAGAAACCTATAGCTTGGATTGATGAATCAGGTAGCTGCTTTTTTCCTCAATTATACTCTACTGATGGTGGAATACATGAATGCAATCAATCTGAGTTAGAAAAAGATGAATTTGGGTATGCGGAGCCAATGGGGCCCCTGAAATCAAGTTGCATCTTCAAATAGAAGTAAACGGAGTTAATGGCTACAATTTGGAGGAATTTGTGGAAGAGTCAAATATTTGTGCTAAGCGAATTAAAATTGAACAAAAATCTAACAGAAATAATGATGAGCGAGGCATTGATGACAATTATAATGAAAAATCTGTTTCAAAAATGGACAAGGTTGTTGAGGAAGTTCAATAGAGTGGCAAAAATTTATCCTCTAAGTTTGAACATGTTTGTGAAACTGTAGATTTAGATATTGTGAAAAACATGTTCGTTGTGGGCATGAACCCGTCCTTGAATGCAAACATACTTGAAATTAACAGATGCTCTGGTAATGTGATGCAAACTCGCTGGGAAATTTTTCAGAAGCAGATTGAGATAACTCAAAGGTATCGTGGGGATCCAAACGTTCGGTATGCTTGGCTCGCTTCTACAAGAGATGCACTGCCTAGTATCATGACCTATGGGCTTGCGCATTGTGGACTCAAAACTAAGGCCACATATGGTTTTGGAGTTCACCTTGCAGCTGTGAAGTGTGCCCTCACCAGGTCTGCATATTGTCTTTATTTTCTTGTTTTTTAATTGTTCTTTGGATTAGTATAAGCAACAACACAATATTTTGCACATTGTGGACCAAAATCAAGAAATATACCTTTTCCCCCCTCTTTTGTTATTGATTGTGCTTTGGGAGGAGAATTTAGCTCTTTTTTTTGTTCTTTTGTTTTTGTTTTTTTACAGTGCAAGTTATTGTGATGTTGATGAAAATGGAATAAAACACATGGTGTTTTGCCGTGTCATACTGGGAAATATGGAACTTGTTCATCCTGGACCTAGACAATTTCATCCCAGTAGTGAAAATTTTGATAGTGGAGTTGATGATCTGCAAAATCCGAGTCATTATATTGTTTGGAACATGAATACGAACACACACATCTATCCAGAATATGTTGTCAGTTTCAAGATGTCCCACAGTGCTGAAGGTGCTACTTAATACCTTATTTTTTAATTTTTTTTTTTAAATTTTAAATTTTCTATATTTATTGGTTAATGCATAATTGATTATTCAAGCTTAAAAGAAATTATGATACACCACCTTTGTATGTGTGACCGCTGGCTTGGTCAATACCATTTAATTGGTTTTGTTACATTTGGATGGAAAAATCTAGCCTGACACTTTTGACCTTTAGTTCATGTACTATCTAGATTTGTGAGTCAGTGGGACTCACATTCGGGTAAGGTGTATGAAATCTGAATACTATTAATTTCTTGTTGTTTAGTTTAGAATTTTTTTTTTTTTTTTTTTTTTTTTTTTTTTTTAATATTTGAGACATCTTTAAGTATTAGAGTGTGAGACGTTCTCAATGTTCCTACAGAAGCTCTGGTCGGAAAAGGAAGTCGATTTGATGTACCCGGTGTTACTACTTGTCAGGACCATCATGGTCAATTGCAGCTAGATTCATCTTCAGTTGAAACTGTAAGCATTCACATACTATAAGAATTCCATTGATTGCGAGTCTTTCTTTGCTAATTTTGTCCAGCGAGCAGCAAATTTTTTACGGCGACAGTGCAAATCTGGGCCCCTTCTGCTTAGTATGTTAATATAAGGAGCAACTGGGAGTGTGATGTTGTTGGCACAAGCTGATAGCACCAAGACACCGTAACCCAGAATTTCTTCTATGACTGGAATTGTCCAGGAGTTGAGCTAAAGCTTGAGATTTTAATCATTTTGCAAGCAGGCCTGGTTCCGCAAACTACTTTATGAGGTTTGGTTGGCTTTACTGGAGTCAATATTCGGGCGTAACTGTGAATTGTCTTGTCCTGTGTTGAAATTGTGTCTACTTACAAAAAGGCAGAATAACTATGATGAGACACTTTTGTGGATATATAGGAATTTGAACATAGGTTGCTCAATAGTCACTTCACCATAAGGTTTATGAGAGCCCAAAATGTTGGGTGGGGATTGGATCTCACTTTTCAGACCCTGCAGTGAGTTGACCTAATAAATTTAATTAGGTTACATGACAAGACTTTCCTATTACACTTTTGTATTAATGGCTGATACTTACATGCCTGTTGATATTAAATTGTTTTTATTTATTGTTTCAACATTATTGGGAATGGCAAATATTCCATTGATGACGAAGGGACCAATTTTCATTTGTACTTACAAATAGTTGTCGCTGGTGAATGTCTTTAATTTCAATCTCTTCATTATGATTTGGGCATTATTTTCAAAAATGATTTGCAAGTTGGTATGGTAAATGATGGTAACCTTTGTTTGTAGTTTATGGCTTTTCCATTTTTGATAGTTATCATTTCTTATTTTCTAGGAGAGAAATTGCCATCCGTGTTGAGATTTTGTGGACAAATCTCAGGGAAATACCCCCAGCATTGGTTCAAGCACCTCCAAGACTCCTAAATCCCCTTGGATGCCTTTTGCTATTTTGTTTGATGCCATCTCCAATAAAATAGATCCTAAGGATATGAAATTGTTGAATATTCATTATGACCTATTCAGGGTCCGTTATACCATCTCTCATTTTCTTTTTTTTATAAATAAATTTTGTTGTATATTCTTTTAATATATTTTTATCTTTTTTGTTTTTTTGTCCCTTTTCTTTTTGCCCCACTTGTTGGAAATGTTATTAGAGCAAGAAAATCAATCGGGATGATTTTATTAAAAAGTTGAGATTGATAGTTGGGGATCAATTGTTGAGATCTACGATAACTGGTCTTCATTGTAAGGTACGATTCATTCTGTTTTGTTTGTCTCATGGGACCATAGCTGCTTGTCTGGGGGCTATATTTAAGTTATAATTTTGAGGTTTGCTAATTATGGGTTTCATGCCAATCTTACAGTTGGCATTGGAGATTATAATAATGGGAGGTTAAAAGATTTTGTTCGGTGCTTATTCCTTCTGGTTAAATACTGTAGTTTGCTTAAAATAAATAAAGGGTACCATTTAAGTCTTTATAATCTGAATTATTCATGCTGTACAACATTTGGAACTTTGTTATCTATGTAATGCTATTGCTTTTACATACACACATGTATGCTTGTTTGCATGTATATATCTGTGTGTGTTGAGAGGCTGGGGATTCTGGTGAGGAGAGAGTTGCCATTATTTAAGAAGATGCTCACATTTGCTAGTAAAGAAACATTTCTAACTTCTTACATGAATGGGGGGATATAAATTCCATATTTTTCTTAGATCTTTTTTAATTTGAAATACATTTTAAAATAATTTATAACATCTTATTCAAGAATAGTGAAATGCTAACAAGTACCCCGTGGGTATTGTTTAACAATGGAATTGATATAAGAAGTGTCTTGAAAATAGATGAAATAGTTAAAAAGTGTATTGAATTCAATGAAAAGTGTCTTGTGTTTTTAATTTTTTTTGTCTTTCTTTTGTGCCTAAAGGGCACTTGTTAGCAAGACCGATATTATACAATGTATATAAGTATTTAAGATGTGTCCCAATAGCAATACTTAACTTTTGGACACATCCCATTATCTTAATATTTAGGTTTGGAAATATCTGCCCTTTTTCTTTCATTCCGTTGTCCTGGAAGTATGTAATCCAGAACCCCCAAATGGATTTATCCCTTTTTGGAATATGACACTTTGACACACCTGCATTCGATGTTTGCACCTGAGTCTATGTAACATACTCCAAGTGAAAACAGCTCCTGCTATGGCAGATAGTGGGATGCATCAGCAGACATAATGAGGATTATGCGCTGGTAATTGATTTGGGTGCGATTCAAGTCAACAAATATGGGCAGCTTTGATCAATGCACCCTCAGAAGTTCATTTTTTCCAGTTTTGTATGATGCGCAATTTTGCTATGCAATCACCCCAATATTTTGGGCTCAAGAATGAGTCTACAAAAAGCTGTTAAACAAGTTTTAATATGCTTTATGTGTCACTGGAAAACATGCCTTAATTGCCTGGGCAATGCAGACAATTTATTGTAGTGGTGGGTGGGAAGAATTGCTTGACATAGGTAGTTGACAAAATACAAGTTGAGGACAGAAAAATCTCACTGCTTTTTATTTTTATTTTTTTGGGAATGATCTCCCAAGAGTCGAAGAGGTTTGTGTCTTTTCTCTTACTTTATTTGTTCTTTTTGTCACTGTTGGATTTGCTTTATAATTGATGGTCCATTTCTGTTTGTTAAGATCATTTGTGATCTGTTGAGTGAAGTTTGCATTTGTATATTTTATGGAGCAGGACAAGGACTCTCGTCTTGTTGTTGGGTGATAACATGCATTTGTGACAAAATCTTGAATTTGAAATTGATTGTTCCTAGTTGGTTATGTTTGCAGTTACCATCCAATTTTATATGCCCGCCAAGAGTGCCAAAGGAGGATCAAGAATGTTGAGGCAGCAGTGGTACACTGTTTCTCTTATATGGTTACATAAAAATGATCAAATTTGTTTTTGCTGCTGCTCGTGGGAATTTGTCATCATTGAGTTGTGAACAATGTAGTTTAGGTATATGAAATTTGCATTTAATTTCATTTTTTTTGGTCGGTCTTATTATGTCACTATTCAACTTGTTGAACTAATACATTTTTCAATGAAAGCATGCTGTTTAATGGTTGGTCTCAATTGTGAATTATTATTTTCTAAAGCAAACTAGAGGTAATTGTAAGAATCTTTATTCTTAAGTGGGATTTATTTCCAAGTGTTTGATGAAAGCGTCAGCTGCGCTACCTCTCCTAAACCAATCCAAAATCACGGGGGATGTAGTTAGTTCGGTACAGTCGGTATTTAGATAAATTTTTTTACTAAATTGATAACGTCGGTTTTATTATTTTGAATACCGATGCATATCTTTTTTTTCATCAAACTGTACCGAACCGAATTGATTGAAACGGTTTCATTCGGTGCGGTTTAATTGGTCTAAGACCTTTCAAACTTGAGTCACTTTTAGATATAATCACTTATTTATATAAAAATATTAAATTAGTTATTTGCCTACCATTTCAAACATATTCAATCCATTAATTTAATAAATACTTTTCAATTCTTAAATTAACAAAAATAAAAATAAAAAGTTAAAAAATATTAAGGTTTCAAGAATAATAAGTTAGAGTTAAGATTATATATAAAAAGAGTTTATAAATTTAGGTTGTAAAGATAATAAGGTTTATTAATTAAAGTTAATAATTAATTATACTTATTAATATCATTATATATATATATATTATAAATACAATATATATTAAAGCGGTCGGTTTCGGTTTAGTTCGGTGCACAAAGTGTTTGAATCGATACCGAACTAAAAATCGAAAAAATTAAATTTAAAAATTGCACAAATCGATTGTTGTTAAAAAACAGACTAAATACAGTCGGTTTAGTCCGCTTCAATCGATTTAGTCAGTTTTTTTATTATTTTTCTTACATCCCTATAAATCACAATGGAAATGTGTTCTTGAATCTTCAGATTCGAAGCACACCAATGTTGGGATAAAAAGTAGAAAATCCGCCAGAGAAGGTGAAGGCATGCCATCGTTGGCAAACCAGCAGTTGGAGGTGACAACAAGCAAGCAATGGACAAAACAATGGGGAAAATGTTGCAATAAAAGTTATCATAATATAGGAACGTTTGACTTTACTAGCAGAAAAATAGTCAAAACTTTTGGACATGCCGTACCTATACAGAACAATGATGAGATTATATATCTCCTTCACATACAGGATTTATACCCATTTTTACATAAGTATAAATATGTCCATATAGGTCTGATTTTGCTTGGGCAAAATACCAGTATTCAGTATACACTCAGAAATGGGAGATGCTTAGATTAGAAAGCATCACTCATGGGCACCATAGAGACCAGTCTCTCACATGGACCCGTATATTTTAACATATATCCAAATCTGAGTATAGCACTTATTGACCTCAGTCTATAACATTTAAATCTGAGTGACAGTTCACTGAAAATTTACCCCTTTTAAGAAGCATAGCACCTTTCTTTCTCATTAATTTAACCTTTCTTATTAATTTAATTTTATTTTCGCTTCTTACCTTTGGTCCCTTAAATGTCAGCAAGTCATCATTATGTATTTATTATTTTTTATGTGATATGTTCCTGTTTGCTTACCCCTCATTGACATAATTTTGATTGTGCTTTAAAATACACTAGAGGGCTGATCAGTAACTATGACATAATTGTTCCACTTCTCTGTAATATATATAGAGCGTAGTGGTAGGATACGATCCACATCAGTTAAAAAAAACTTGCCCATGTGCATATAAGGCTTGTGGACACCTTCTCCTTGCAAGCCGGTTTTCAATTGTAATTTTTGTATCACATGCTCACATAGATTGCATCTGATTACTTGTGGACAGTCTTCACTTTACTTAAATAAATTAATTCTATTTGGATATTAAACGATAAACAGAATACAAAAGAAAAACAAAAGAAATGAGAGAATTTGTTTGATTACAAAAATCAAACCAGAAAAATAAAATAAAATAAATAAAAATATATTTTTATTTTGTTACAAAAACAAAATCAAAATCTGATTTAAATAAATAAATAAAATCAGAAAATAAATAACCAACTTACTTGATTAATTTCTTGAATAATATTCTGATCAAGTTCAGTGTTAGATACTGTGTCCTTAAGACAATTTGTCCTCTCCACGGTATTTTCAGAATGTGAACGTCTATCTCCCAGGATGAAATGATCAACAACAAACAATAGCAGTACTACAAATTGTTTGCCCAACGAACACACTAAGTGTTTACACTTTTTCTCACAGAAATTAAATATAGCAAAATGAAGAGAAATTTAATAGAGGAGAAGTACGAAAATTGTTGTTAAAAAACCAAATAAGGGACTGCCTATTTATATAGGTGAAGTGGTGGCTTGGTGGCTGCTCAGTTTGAATCCAACAGGTAGCAAATCTGTTTTGAACAAATACAGCACCTGTTCGGTTTGAATTTGAATAGATAACCGAATTTGGTTTGAATCTCAAACAGATAAAATAGTTTTGGGTTTGAATCTGGACAGATTCGGATCTGTTTGTACAAAATTCTGAAGAAGTGCAACAATTTTGAATTCAAAAATTGAAATTTAAATTAGACAAATTTTATTTTATCAAAAAATAAAATTGAATTTAAATGTTTTTGGCCCAGACATGCCCAGCCCGTTCGGATGAACGGTAGAGGCGTGTGCGCGTGTGGTGATTTTTGAGTCCAACGGGTCTAGCCCATTTTGCCCATAACCTCTCTCTCTACAAAACTTGGATACCCTTTGGGGCACACCCCAAGTTCCAATCTCATGCCTTATAAACCCACTCAAAATTTCCCACCAAATCAATGTGGGACAAGTCATTATACACACCTTAAAGATTTTCCATCAAAACTCCATTTTCATGAAGCTCTCTTTGGCTTTAAATTCTCATTCACTCGATAATGGTTTTGAGCAACCAAATATACCACGTAAATCACAACGCGGCATAGAACGCGTTACCACGTTGACTCGCCAACTTTGACGTATGGGTCCCACTTAAATAATAGACCAAAGTAAAAAAAAATTCTATTTTTACCCAGAATTTCCAAACCATTTCTAACAATTACTTGGTGGCTAACACTTGGTTAAAACCTCCTTGAAAACAAGAAGGGTGCCCAAGAGCTTATATTCACATGGGCTGATTGTTAACCTATGTGAGACAACTTTAGAATCGTAATAGTCCTGTGAATTTTACCTACTTCCCTTTTATCAATTGCAAAAAATTAAAAATTAAAATTCACAATGAGAAAATGAATTCAGAAGCAAATTGATCATGCGGGGTCGTTTGGAATCTATGAATTTTAGCCAAAAAAAATCAAATACAAGAAGTCAATCAATTCTCAATACTTTTACACGTCTTTTTATAATATATATATATATATATAAACCCTTGAAAACGCCAATTTCCAAACGAACCCTAAAATTTGGAGCTTTACATGATTACTCAGGCCGAGTAATACTTGAGCACTTCAACCAATATACCGGACGAAAGTGTGTGCAGACTCATAGGGGCTGCCCCTAACTTTGCATAAGATACTATGCCAGTAAACTTTTCCTATGGCCTCCCATTTAATTCTCATGTTTTTAATTGGGATTTTTATTGATAAATTTTATTTAGGAGTGTTTTAACTTAAGAAATCTATGAAGGAAATTTGTAACTCACTTAGTCTCATATATTTATATTTTTATTTCTTATAATCAGTACACTTATGGTCAACTTATTGCCATAATTCTAGAAGAAAAACTTTAATACCAGATGAAAAAACAGAATTTTACAGGGAAAAAAGAATGAGGAGAATTTTGTGATCAATTTGCTTATGATACCAAAATACAGTATCCTTCAAAAACCAGAAAATCTAATCACAAAAAGTCTTCTAAACAGCACCGGAAATACTATAAAAAATCCAAAGGTATTTCTTCAACCTTGCACTAGAAATTTTTCACTTCCAACCAGAAAACCCACTACTAAAAAGGCAACATCAAAAAAAGATATTAAATGTTATAAATGTGGAACAACCGGTCATTATGCTAATAGATGTAGATCAAAATTTAAACAGAAAATTCAGGAAATGTCCTTAGATCCTACTATAGCTCAACAGCTGTTACAGACTTCATCTGAAGATGAAACATATACTAAGGCCAAGTTTGGGAACTTGTAAAAAAACTAAAAAGTCAAAAAGTTACTCAAAAAGTTAAAAAGTTAACACTACTCACCAAAAGTCAACAATTACGGCTGCACAACTCCCAATTCGAATTTTTCCCTACAAATCAATTTTTACAATTTTTTATTACACATTTTTCCATAAAAAGTCAAAAAGTTAACCCAAATATCCATATTTTCAACCTCAATTTTTTAGTCTAAAAAGACAAAAAGTACACTTATTTAGGACACCTCAAACAATCTCTAACTCTGAATCAGATGGACTCGCTGAGCTATACTCTCCATCTACCTCTAGTGATGAGCTAGGAACACTAGAACCTGATTATTCTTGTTCTACAAACCTGAATCAGATTTCTGAAATAAATTATTGGAAATCTATTGTTGAAATGAATGATTTGGATCTTGGGGGTCCTAGTATTCATGTTTTAACTGATGATCAGATATCCATGCTAGACCTAGCTGAACAAATAAAGGATCCAGAAATGAAACTAAATTTTTTAGAAATGTGTTATCAACAACAGAAAGCCAATACTTTAATTCCTCTTCAATCTTACGGTATGAAGGATGTTTTAAATAGAATACATTCTTCACCCATAAGTGAAAAACCCGTCACTATCCAAGACTTAAAAATGAAAATTAATGTCTTAAAAACAGAAATTAAGCATCTTCAAACTGCTTGCTATTCCAACCAATATTCGTCAGCTTAAAGCCGCCAAACAGAAAACCACAGATATTGCTCCAGCAACTTCTGAACAGGAAGATAATTAGTATTTCTTACTTGTGAATCAGGTTACATTTCAAAAATGATACATTTGCATTACTTTTGTTATCCAACCTGATTTTATTATCAAAGATTCAGTTGCCCTTGTTAATAGTGGTGTTGACATAAATTGCATACATGAAAGATTAATTCCAACTAGATATTTTCAGAAAACTACCCAGTCACTTACTAGTGTTAGTGGTAATTCTATGCAAATCAAGTATAAAATACCTGAAGCTCTTATCTGTAACTAGGGAATTTGTTTATCTACATCTTTGTCCTGATCAGAAATATGTCCCCAATTATTATCTTGGGAACACCTTTTTTATGTTTGTTAATGCCTATCACTAAAATTGATGTTATAGGCATTCATACGACTATTAGTAATCAACCACTTATCTTTGAATTTGTAACAGAACATAAAAGGAGATTTAATTGTCTTGGAAGCAAATTCCTTCCCTACACTCATGATCTCAGGGACGAATGGAAGGAAGGTTATCTTCTCAATTAATGATTGCATTGTTTGACCTCTTGGAGATTCATGAATATCAATGTATAGCTCAGAACCTTTATATGGTGCAGTGAAAAGACTCCCAAATGCCAAAACAGTGGCCAATTCAGCTCTAGAACGAGGTCTAAGCGTTTGATATACATCTCGACGCTTCCTGACATATAAAATTTTCTTTTTCTTCTTAAGTTGTTCATCAGGCTGGAATGAATCTAATGTCCCATCTTCACCATCTTTCCCATAAGTCCAAACGGGTGTCCTGCAATCTTCATCTAGAACATATAAACAATTATTTACATTACCATTGTACCCAGATAATAGACCTACATTGGCTCAGGGTGTCCAACAAAGACGACTGTTTGTTTGACTCTTTAGAGCAAACCAAGTCTACATTTACACCACACCAGATAGATATAAAAACAATGAAATCTATTACTCAAACATCTGAAGCAGTTACTAATTTTGAAATATCAGTTACATCAGCCATGGATACGTATCTGCAATCAGTAAATTAAGTGAAATATTAGAAAATAACTCTAAATTAATCTTCTATTCAATCAAAAAGCAAACATGGTGATACAACCATGATAACTAAAGGCAAGCCAAGCAAACAAAAAGTTCATTATTATTACGAAATTCAGCAATATCTCCACAATAGAGTACATGTGCGAAAAATAGAAGAAAAACCCAATTACAGCCGGAACATAATCTTGAGATCCAAGTATATAAATGCATTTGTGTGTATATCTATTTTGTTATATAAAGCACACAACTCAAAACAATTTTGAAGCTTTGTCACGCCTTTTCCCCCAAGGCATGCCTATACTGTTAACTGGAGGCTTTTCCCAAAATAAGCCCTTTTTGTATTGGATTTCCCAAACTAGGCAAATTTCTGACGGAATTCCAAAACTAAGTTAAAGCGCTATTGCTATTCGCGCTTTCACTGTTAGGAGCGTAAAATTGGATGAACAGTAAACTCGCTATTACAAATAGCGATTTTGATTAAGAATTCGCTATTACAAATAGCGCTTATAGCATGAAATTTTTTCGAAGAGAAAACGCTGTTGACAACAGCGCTTTTACCACAAAATGTTGTCGCCATGAAAACGCTATTGTTAATAGCGCTTGTATCACAAAATATTTTTCCCATGAAAACGCTATTGCTAATAGCGATTTTAACAGAATTCTCTTTTGGTAGAAAACGCTATTTCTAATAGCGATTTTAACAGAAACTTTTTTTCAAATAAAACGCTATAATAGCGCTTTTAAGCGATCATTTTTTGGAAATAAACACAATTTACAATATAAAACAAAAGAAAAAAAACATAAATGGGCCACATGTTTACAGTCTATAAAATTGAAATTGGCTTTGCTAAAGCCATTGTCATGTTAAAATATATTTTTTTTTCTTTTGTTTTTGTTTTGATTTAGAATGTGTAATTCATAAATTTTACATAATATGAAAAAAATCTCTTTTCATATATTAATTTTACATACTATTTTTCATATATATAATTTTAAAATCATATTGATTTAGATATTATTAAGCCAATCATGTTAATTTATTTAGCTTTACTGAAGCCGTTGTCATGTTAAATTTTTTATTTTTTAGTAAGCCATTACAGTTAATAAGGTGATAATGTAATTAATAAGGTTATGTTTAAAAGGTGATAATGTAATTAATAAGGTTATGTTTTTTGTTTTGTTTAGAAGGTTTTGTTTAAAATGTGATAATGTTTTGTTTAAAAGGTGATAATGTAATGCATCAAAAAAAGCTTCAATAAATTGTTAATTTTTTAAATTTATTATTAATCCATTACAATTAATATTATTAAATAATATAAAATTTTTAAATTTTTTTATTTTATTATTAATCCATTACAATTAATATTAACTAATAATATAAAAATTGTTAATTTTTTAAATTTATTAGTAAGCCATTACAGTTAATATTAATTAATAATATAAAAATTGTTAATTTTTTTAATTTATTATTATTCCATTACAGTTAATATTAATTAATAATATTAAAATTATTAATTTTTTTAATTTATTATTAATTCATTAGAATTAATAATATTAATTAAAATATAAAAATTATTCTAGCCAAACCCTAGCCAAACCCTACCGCCGGTATCTGGAAGTCCTAGCCAAACCCTAGCCAAATACTTAATACATAATATTGCCGAAGTCAGTACTGTACTAAATACTCATATAGGCATGAAAACAACATAACTGAAGTTGCAAATGTAATAGTTTTCAGTTACATAGGTAGTACAAACATAATTCTCCCACAAAAATACATTCTGGACAGCATGAGCTGAACACACATTACATACATCCTGGACACCCTGAACTGACCACACAATACATAAACATAACAGTTACACAGTGAAACACTTGATTCATGACCTAATATTGCATATTAATAGCCGTAACATTTGACAGACACAATACATAAACATAGACTTAAGCATAAACATAACGTAACACCTAATTTGCGCTTAAATCGGCAGGTGGCTCCGAGTCTGAACAATCCGAAAGCTCAGTGTCAGAGACAAGTTCAGGATCCTCCATGATACTTTTGATAGCCGTAACATCTGGTTCTGTTCTGTTCTTCTGGGCATCCTTCTTAACTATGAGTAGCTGCATATCGCGGGCCAACCTACGGCCCATTTGAGAAATCTCACGTTGTAGTCTTTGACACAGTCGATCAACATTTTCAGGATCTTCCTTTTGGATCTCAACAGAACGTGCTTTTGGCACCTTCAGTCGTCTTTCCCGACATAATCTTTCATTTTGCACTCGCTCTATAAATAGTGCGGGCCACTTCAGAAGTCTAGCATTTGCATAACCATATCCTGTTTGATTCTCTGATGGATCCTCCACCAAACCACATGGATCTCGATAGTACTTGGGCATGACAAAATGTCGCTTCCCAAACCTATCATGATAAGCACAAGAGGCATCTAACAAAGGAAATGGTGTTTCATCTTCAGCATCGCCACTTCCCCTTCCCCCTCCTCGTCGTGAACTTTCACCCCTTTGCAAGTTCCTACCACCTCTGCGATTCCCACCACTCCCTCCCATGAACCATGTAGCCATGCTAATTTTTGAAAGCAAATAAATGATAATTTCGTAGGGCGAAATGAGTTGTAAGGTTGTGTCTTCACCTTTACTCGTTTATATAGTTGGTTATGAACGACTTTAGAAAAATGCCTCTGCATGACAATCCCACATATATGAACAAGGTATGAGTTGTCAATAGATTGAAAAAACAGAGAAAAGCAAATACTGTGGTCGAAGTCACGTGACTTGACAATCCATCTGTATATACGGACAAAATAAATGCATGCTGACTGTAAGGTAAATCAGTGAATTCACTGTTGCCATGTGATTTTCTGAGTTGAGAATCCCACATCTATCAATAACTGATGAGTTGTCACTACAATAAAAAAGTCGAGCAAAAAATTGAGAAAAATAAAGCCTCTGCACCAAGTCACATGACTTGACAATCCATCTGCATATAAGGACAAAATAAAGGTATGCTGCCAGTAAGGTAAATCAGTGAATTCACTGTTGCCATGTGACTTTCTGAGTTGAGAATCCCACATCTATCAATAACAGATGAGTTGTCACTACAATAACAAATACGAGCAACGAAATTGAGAAAACCAAAGCCTCTGCACCAAGTCACATGGCTTGACAATCCATCTGCGTATACAAACAAAATCAAACAATGCTGAATGTAAGGTAAATCAGTGAATTCACTGTTGCCATGTGACTTTCTGAGTTGAGAATCCCACATCTATCAATAACAGATGAGTTGTCACTACAATAAAAAAATACGATCAACAAAATTGAGAAAACCAAAGCCTCTGCACCAAGTCACATGGCTTGACAATCCATCTGCGTATACAGACAAAATCAAACAATGCTGACTGTAAGGTAAATCAGTAAATTCACTGTTACCATGTGACTTTCTGAGTTGAGAATCCCACATCTATCAATAACAGATGAGTTGTCACTACAATAAAAAAGTCGAGCAAAAAATTGAGAAAACCAAAGCCTCTGCACCAAGTCACATGACTTGACAATCCCTCTGCATATAAGGACAAAATAAAGGTATGCTGCCATTAAGGTAAATCAGTGAATTCACTGTTGCCATGTGACTTTGTGAGTTGGGAATCCCACCTATGCTGCCAGTAATGTTACGACCTACTATTTGTATTTCATTGAAAAGTATGACTATTTGAATTGTTGTTGTCATTTCAGAAGCTATTCACCGACCTACCTGTTATGGTTTTTGTGCTATTGAAGCCGGTAGTTCGTTTCACCGAGTTTACTTTCTGTAAACCCCTCATTCATTACCAGAGTCATCATTTTTACTGAACTTTCAAGAATTGGAAGGTGACTCTTTCTTCTTCCCCGATGGAGATTGAAATTCGTTGTAAATTCATCCCTATTTCAGCAGCCCTAGTTAAGGAAACCTTTTCTCCGAGTTGCCTTCTCTATTTTATGTGTTTTAAGATAATTGAACATACATAATTGAACATACATTAATCCATTCATTGATCCAGAACATTCATTAACTAATTGCAATTCAATAAAGAAAGTCATGAACTCATAAATGTGTAGAAATAAATGTAGTTATTTCATAAACTTCAGGTTCATAAAAGAAATACTTGAAATACATCCGTACGTTAGACCAACAACAACATTGTCTTACACTCCAGTAACGAACATATGAAAGATAACGGTGTTTGATTTCTTATTCCTCATCTGACATGTAGTAGTCAGAGAGATATTTTTCATTGTTTAAGACATTATTTCGCTCAACCATTCTCAAATCTCTGTTGCTTGCTTCTGCCATTTCAGTGGCTAGCTGAAGCATGAAATGTCGACATCGCCGCATTAACATTCTGTTGTTCTCCTTCTTAATTCTGCTAACTGCTTTTTCATAGTCACTCACATTTCGTCTAGGCATGGTCAATGAACGACGATGAGGTACCGGTGCCCCAAGGTTACGTAGATCATTATACAATCCTTCTTGCTCCGTTACCCTGAACGCCCATTCTGCTCGGATACCAGCATAATAATCCTTCGGACTCGAGTACTTTTCGCTCTTGTAGTCATACGTAAATGGAGGTAGCAGCCACACTTTCGGATTTATTTGCTGGCGTGAACTTCCTGCACCTCTTGAAGACATTGTTAATAACACAAAAAAATTAATAATAATACTAATTGTATATATATTACTTTTGTTATGACTTCAACAAACATCATACTGGGGTATTTATAGACATCATAGTGGTGCTAGGGCAGTATGGAATAAGTGATACACGTGATATTATTTGTTGTTATTCATTTCATGTAATTTTGATTACCCGTGACTTTGTGTACCTGTGATATAGTCACGGACGTGGTTGTCAGATATAAGCAGAAAATTGCAGGCCACAGAATTACAATGCAATCCCTTCATATTCGAGCAGTGCATTGTAAAATAAAACAAAATGCATTGGCAAATTAATTATCACTGTTTTTCTCACCAACATAATAAAATGGTCACTTGCTACGTAAACACGATTGGAACATTGGTACCTATATTTTTTCTGATTTTCATTTAATTAACTTCACAGTCATCCAATTTTCATTGTCATTACACAACCGTGCATCATGTTTTTTTATCAACATAATAGCATTTTCTGCTTATTTTCACAGTCGTAATAATGTGACTCAGATGAATTCTAAACTGTAATGAAAAAACAAAGCATGTAAGTTGCAATGCAGAAGTCACATGCATCACGTAATGTGAGGGAAACAGTCACAACGTATACAAGCATGGCAAAGTCAGAAAGTCACATGCATTACTGCACCACTGCATAAAGTGACATGCATTATTGCATCAATGTACAAAGTGACTGCTTATGCGGCACAATAGCCGATGCTACAGGCCTTTGATTCGTTCATGACTTGACAAAAGTTGAGTCCGGACAGCCGAATGCACTGGATAAGGTCAGTGGCATGCATGTGATCGTTGTTCAGGTCATCAAAGTTGACGTGACAACTCTAATGCATAGTTGTCATAGTTGTTTGCAATAATTGCATGCATACATACAGCTACCATGTGTATATATGGTATAAATATCGTAGCATACCACAACAAAAGTTTTACAGCAATTTCTATCGATATCATCATGACATATACGGTGGTTGATCTATATTCAGCAATGGGTCGCTATTGGGTTGCAGATGGAGATGAATTTCAATACCCATTAAATCCAAATTTGCGTTACTCACGTGCCACCGTCAATACCATGAGAGCTGAGTGGGAATTTCGCAAAACTCGAGCAAACGTTCTCGTTGAGCTATGCCGTGAAGTTAATCTTAAATTTCCTCGCCGGTTAGCCATGCGTATGCCAACTGACACTCCACAGTTGTTGCAAAGGGCATTGCATCGTATCCGCGACGAGGTTAATCGCATGACCCAACGTTTGCAAAGGTCCGGACTAATGAAGACTGCAAATGAGCGTGCCGAAGATGGGTTAATAGATGATGCACACCAGTACTACGCCTGGAGTATGGATGTTATGTATGAATCTGATATTGAGATGTCAGATGATGATGATAATAAATGAAATTGTTTGGATGAACGCCCAGGGCATTTCTGTAATGCATGCAATTTGTAATGTTTATCCATGACTTATCAATGAAGCGAGATATTTCAATTATTATTAGCCTTGAACAAACTTACTTTTTTTTAGCTTCTTTACACGTTTTGTTCAAACCAAACGCGTTTATAATTTATGTTTTCCTAAAAATAAACATAAATGGTTGTATCAAATTTATTTAAACTTCAATTTTATAAATAGTTGTCTCAATTTGTAAATTGGAGGAAAAATCGTCAATTACTATAAATAATGCACAGACTACGGATAATGAGAGAGGGGTATAGATGTGAAAGAGATTTGTGTGATTCACCAATATAAATAAGAATAAAAAATTGTGAAATTATAATTGCGAATAAATAAGTATGACATTACATCAGCTGTAAATGTTTGACACAAAAAAAAAAAAATTATAGACAAAAAAAACCTATATAGTCCATCTCGCAACCGCTAATGGCCTAACCTGCCCCCAGTCCCACAACCCCGACCGTGGATCTCCCTCCTCGGTCTCCTATGGTAGACTCTCTGAATATCTGGCACTCCCTCCCCTGCATGCGGCCCTCCACTGACTGCCTGTGGAGCCTGTGAGTGTGACCCCCCCTCTCCTGCATCTGATGCCCCCGATCCTGCCTGTGCCTGCAGATCAGATACTGCTGTGAGCTGTGAAACTCCCACTCCCTCATCTGCTGCAACTGTATCACGATCTGCAGCTGGACCCCGACCTCTGCCTCTGCCCGCACAAATGGCATGCACAAATCACCTAGGAACTCTGCACAATAGAGTCAACATAGAAGTAAAATTGTATTACTATGTCATGTTTTGGTTTTTTTGTTTGTAATTGCCTATGAAGAAGGAATCATATAAAAGTAACAACAGTGCCAGATTTGCTGCACAGCCCCTAGTAACAGTTGAGTAAAATTAATCATGAATTCATGGCAAATTACTTCTTTTAGTTTTGTAAAGAGACTAAACTCACATTTTGCCAGTTCTTCTTCAAAAATGAAACCAGAAAATTAACACTCAATTGCACATTTTGAAAACAGCAACTCCCATGCAGAGAACCTTCTTCAGTTGGAATTTGACTGTCGCTTTAGTCTCATTAACTTTAGACTCGACAGGTTCTTGATGAGTGACTTCAACGGATTTTTATTCACAATATACATATGGACTACATTTTGGATAGTTATCCATGTGAATCTATCGGGCCATCCGTACCAATTATTTGGTATTACAAAACACAGGCTTACCCATCAAAGTGCCAAAAAAAAATTTTCCCCTTCGTACGTACGAAATTGCGATGGACTATTAATTAAAATAATTTAAGACTCTTTTCATGCATATATTGTAACTAGTCTAATAATGACTTCTAATTATACAAATATAAATAAAAATTATTAAAACATAATGTTTACATTTTTATTTTCAATGGTAGTGGACAATTACAAAGTAGAAAATGCGATAAGTCAGTTCGTTCAATACCCATTTCAAAAACTTTGTCAAATGTAGTTCAGTTTTTTGAGGAAATTTTAATTTGTACTACAATGCTATTATATGTATTACAAATTCAGCTCATTAAATTTTTTAATCATATTTGCAGTGCCTGACCCCAAATATAGTGAAATAAACCAAACAAAATTAAACCCAAATTTCCAAAATTAATCAAATACATTCAAAATTAAATATTTTTTTGTTTAATAATTATATTTTGTAGAAATTAGACATTAACAATTTCTGAACCATATTTTGAATCAAAAAATATAGACATTTTCATTCACAAGCATAATTTCCAAATTTCAATTTCTGATTTCAAAATTCAAAATATAGACATTTCATAATTCGAATTCAACAATTGTCAATCACATGAATTTCGTAATATGACATTAACAATTACGAATAATATGAATTTCAATTTTTTCTAATTTTATTCTTAATTAAACAAGATTACTTTTAAATCCATCTGTAATTTGAAACCCTAATTTCGTTTTCATTCCTCTTAACAACCAAAAAAAAAAAAAAAAAAAACTCACAAGCATCATTTCAAAATTCCATTTTCTGATTTGAAATTTCAAAATATAGACATTTCATAATTTCAAATCAACAATTCTCAATTACATGAATTTAGTAATATGACATTAACAATTACGAATTATATGAATTTCAATTTTTTCTAATTTTATTCTTAATTAAACAAGAGTACTTTTAAAACCATAATTTCAAACCCTAATTTCCTTTTCATTCCTCTTAAGCAAAAAAAATAAAAGCATAAAATTAAAAAAGAATTGAATTGTTAAACATAAAATTAAAAAGAATTGAAATTACAAATTGAGAATTGAATTGTTCAGTTCTTCAAAGCTAATGGTGTCTTATGTAATATATGACAGGGAGCGTTTCAATGCTAATGGTGTACTAAATGGGAGCAAATTGTTTGGTTCTTCAAGGCTACATGAGCGAGAAGTAATTAAAGGTGAATCGGTTCAGGGAAGCGGAAAGAACATAAAAAATCTTACTATTAGGTGAGGCATCTTTATGTTGGTTCACATTCTATGCCAATTTTTTAATGGAAAAAGACAGGGACCCCCACTGGGGGAGACCCCCAGCACCCCCAATGGGTGTTGATTGGCCAACTTTTTTTTTTTCTTTTCTTATCAAATCACCAACCCCCACGTGTGTGGGGGTGGTGGGGGTGGGGGAAGAGTGGGGGTCTCAATCAACTCCCTTTTTTTATAATCCTTACTGCACTATAATTCTCTAGTTTGGAATGGGATTAGATTCAAAACATGATTAGTGTCGTATTTGTCAAGCAGCTTGAGTTAGATTGGATTCAAGAATCAGGAGGATGATCACACAAGCAAAGGAATCATGACGTAAGTAATCAATTTTATTTTTTTATGAATAACCTAAGTAGAAAAACCTATAAAATAAACAGATATTAAACAAACATTCAAATATAGAGAGGAGTTGAACCCTAATTTTATTAAAAATACACCCAAACAATCGAATTGAATTAAGAGAGGAGTTGAACCCTAATTTTATTAAAAATACAGACAAACAAACATGCCTCTTAAGCAAAAAAAAAAAAAAGCATAAAATTAAAAAAGAATTGAATTGTTAAACATAAAATTGTATGAATTCTCAATTATGGTAATTTCAATTCTCAATTCTCAATTCTCAATTCTAAATTCTCAATTCTCAATTCTCAATTATCAATTATCAATTCTCAATTCTCAATTCTCAATTCTCAATTCTCAATTCTCAATTATATGAATTTCATAATATGACATTATATGAATTACGAATTTCATCATTCCAAATTTAAATTCTCAATTCTCATATTTATGATTTATTTGAAAAATTTTAAAAAGTTTAAGAAATTCCAAACCTGATTTATGATTCAAAAGCATAAACATTCAAAAGCATTAGAACCGTTAATAACGTGAACAATCTGAAAATGTGATCCTAATTTAACAGAGTGAACAATCAAACCATATTCAACAACCATATCCTAATTTAACAGAGTGAACAATCTGATAATGTGATCCTAATTTATATACGTGAACAATCAAACCCTAAAAAGTCATCCTAATTTGAACAATCCTAATAATGTGAACAATCTGATATCGAACCCTAATTTCATAACCAAAACCACACTGATAAAGCATAAACAATCATAACCATATTCAATTCACAAGCAACATCCAAAAATTCCACAAATTCAAATTTCTGCTTTCAAAAAAATCCAAACCCTAATTTCATAACCACAATTCCACACATTTCATAACCCTAATTTCATAAACCCTAATTTCAAAATTCCACCCATTTAATAATTCACATGTAAAACCCTAAGTACTAAATACATAAAACCACAAAAATTAGGGTTAATATCACATTTTCACCAACACCAAAACTCAATACATAAAATTAGGGTTTATATCATACCACGGAGAGAGAGAGCACAGACAGAGAGTGAAGCAGAGACCAAGAGCCGAGAGCAGAGAGCAGAGAGCAGAGAGCAGAGAGAGCACAGACCGAGCTGATCGACTGAGTGAGATGGAGGAGAGTGAGAGATGGAGAGTGAGTGATGATGGAGAGGCTGCGAGATGGAGAGTGAGGCGAGAGCTTTAAAACCTAAGTCTGAAACGTATGCAAATGAGAAGGGGGAGGGGTTTGTTTATAACACTGTTAAAAACGCTGATTCGAAAAGCGTTTTCATTTAAATGAAATCGCTATTAGAAATAGCGTTTTCTACCAAAAGAGAATTCTGTTAAAATCGCTATTAGCAATAGCGTTTTCATGGGAAAAATATTTTGTGATACAAGCGCTATTAACAATAGCGTTTTCATGGCGACAACATTTTGTGGTAAAAGCGCTGTTGTCAACAGCGTTTTCTCTTCGAAAAAATTTCATGCTATAAGCGCTATTTGTAATAGCGAATTCTTAATCAAAATCGCTATTTGTAATAGCGAGTTTACTGTTCATCCAATTTTACGCTCCTAACAGTGAAAGCGCGAATAGCAATAGCGCTTTAACTTAGTTTTGGAATTCCGTCAGAAATTGGCCTAGTTTGGGAAATCCAATACAAAAAGGCTTATTTTGGGAAAAGCCTCAGTCCAGTAAATACACCAAATAGTTTTCAAATTCAACCCATTTTACTCATTCATCAATTTGCCAAAAAATTTAGATGTAACATTGCAAACGCCTTTGTCACACTTTTTTTTCTTCTTCAAGAAACCCATATTGTTAACTGCTCCCATAATAAATGTTTCCAAATTCAACCCATTTTCCTCATTTGTCAAATTGCCAAAAAATTAACAGGACTTAATTATACACAATCAATCTTGAGAAACTGAACAATTCACATCTATACAAAGTTCTATATATAAAGAACGTGTACATATATACATATATATGATCTCAAATTAATTGCCTGCGACTCTGAATGAGCTCAATCGTGTGGTTCCAGACAGCAAAACGAAGCTGGTTGGGACTCAAAACCCTAAATTTAGGGCAACTACCGAGAACAACTGCGTGGTGATCCACAACCGGGGGGACAATTAGGGTTCAATTCAGTATCGCGGCCATCAAAATAGCGTTCTTGAGCTCAGACAACTGGTTGTTGAACCCACTGTGGGGTGCGTACCAGAGGAATTTCTCTCCAGCTAGGGTTTTCTGTGAGGTGCAGAGGTGGGGGGACTGGGGTTGCGGGGAATTTCTTAGGGTGGAGAGGAGAGAATTGGAAATGTGCTTGTAGGAGAGGAAGAGGAGGCGAGAGATGAGGAGTAAGAGGAAAGAGATTGGGAGGAGAGAGGAGCGTGATCTGAGACGGGGTTTCTTCTTCCATCTGATGTTTGTTCTGTTGTTGAAGTAGAGAGATTCCATCACACACTCTCCCTTCTTGGGTGATAAAAATTACTAGCTTTGATTTCAATTGGTGGTGGTGGTCTAAAAATAGTTCCATGATTTAACAGTACTGATTGGTTGTCGAGAAAATATGCAAGAAAATGGAAAGAAAGAATAATTTCGTTGGGGGAGAATTCTATTATACATCACCCTATCATATATATATATTTTTTAATTATGATCAAATTTTTTTAAGTTATGATTAACAAATATGAGGTATATTTCGTCTATGTTTGGCTCTGGTGTGATTTTACCATTCCCTTTTCTTTTTTCTTCTTTCTTTTTTTTCTTTGTTTTAATTTTTTGAAAACGTATTTTTAGATTTTATAAATGTTTTAGTTTTAATATTTAGATTACATGTATTTAAAAAGTTAAAAAACAAAAACAAAAACAAAATTTGACTTATGGTAGTAAATAATTTTACTAAAGATTGAAAATGCAAAAAGTTAAAAACTCTAGGGTAAATTACAAATATGAGAAATATTAGAGATTCTAAATGTTTTAGCAAATGTGTCACATGAGTATGGAACCCACATGTGAGACATTTGGTAGAACATTTAGTAAAATATTTGGATCTTTAGCATTACTCTATAAATATATCTCCTGAAATTTGATTAAAATACAAATCCTCTCTGTGGTTTTGAAAATTATATTTCATCACCTAATATTTCTAATTTCATAACAAATTGTACCTTTTATTAATAAATCATTAAGTCAATTAATAGTTTTTAATAATGTTAGACATATATTTCAATTAATCATTTAGATAATTTTATTATTGTATTAGAGAGTAATTATGAATTTTATTTTTTTAGTTAATTTTGTTAAATGAAAAATTCTAACAATGGAGTATTTGTAATTTTTCAAATCACATGAGACAATTTATATTTTAAAAAAATCTGAAGAAGTATATTTGTAATTTATCCAAAACTTTAATATGAAAGCATCAAATGTTTTAGTATTAGACCATCTCCAACCCTGAATCAAACCTTTCACCAAATTTAAAATTTGCTAAAAAAAACACTGTTTCATGTTCCAACCCTTTCACCAAATCGATATCAAATCGAAATTTCATCAAACGTTTCACCAAATTTGATACAGGCTCCGCGTTTCACCAAAACACTGTTGATGACCGTTGGAAAAGATGAACTGATCGACCAGCCGGTTGACCGGCCGGTCGACCAGCTAAAGGTTCAAAAAGTTCAAAAAAAAAGTTCAAAACGTTGAAAAAAATATATATATATATATTTTTTTTTTGGCTAACTGGTCGACCACTAAAAGGTTCAAAAAGTTCAAAAAAAATCAAAAAATTTTTTTTTTTTTTTTTTTGCTTAACCGGTCGACCACCCGGTCGACCGGCCGATCGACCACCCGGTTGTCCCGGATGAAAATTTGATGAAAATCAAGGGTTGGAGCATTGAGTATCAGATTTGGTGAAAAGTCATTTTTTCGACTCAGATTTGATGAAAAAAGAAGTGAAGCGTTGGAGATGCTTTTACGAAAGTGAATTTGATACCAAACGGAACTACTCGGGGAACTACTCTCATTTTATTGATATTGAAAAATGCCCATTAGAATGTCTTGACAAAAAAGAAAAAAATTACCCAAAAATAAATGTTTCAAATTAAGACCTCTTTTGGAAAGGTAATAAAAGAATTAATTTATTGGCTTATTTGGGTCACATCATTTCTTTATTTTTTTTTATACATTTAAAAAAAAAAAAGTCAATAAATCAAAAAAAAAAAAAAAAAAGTCCCCTTCCAAAATAGACCTAAGTGAGATTGATTATTATTGTTTTATCATTAAGTTCTTTTTTCTATCTATTTTGTCTATATATAGACATCTCTAACGGTGTATCTTTTTTTTTTCATTAAATTTAAGTAAAAATTTAAATAAAAGTTTCATTTAATATCAAATCCTCTAACGGAGGTATTTAAGACTGTATCAAACCACTGATCAACTGGGCAAATGTCCGGCCGATCGATCGGCCAGTGTAAGTTTTTCACAAATTTAGTGAATTTTTTTAACAAAAATTATACTTTTTAAGTATATTTAAGTTAAGTGTGTCTAAAAATTTAAAAAAATTACTTAAAATATTTTTAAAAATTCAATAAAAACAAAAAAATATGGAAAATAAAAAAGAAAAATTTTCTGGAAAGTGAATTGTATAAACCAAAACCAAGCAGAGTGTATGTTTTTACAATTGCAAATTGTTTCATTTGTAATACACTTTTTTATCATTTTATTAGTGAATCAAATGAGAAAATGAATATTACGTAAAAATGATCATTTCTAGTAAACCAAATAAAACATGTGAGATATAATCTTGCTCCCCAATATGGTATTGGAGGGTAACGAATAGAAAATCTACTAACTCAAAATATTAAATTAGAATCTTACCCAAACAGCTGACGTGTGCTATGAATTCTACTTTTATATTGTGAACACTGTACTTAAAATAAATCTCAGTTACACCATTGATTTTGTAAAGTAAATTTTTTAAATGTTTAATGTTATTGGGGCAGTTAATTAACCCAGTCCACACTCATGAGCTTTTTAGATAGTTTCTTTCATTTTTCCTTTCTTCATTGTCACCCTACCACATAACTAAAATCTGTCTTTGTCTCAAAAGACTTTCAACATATGGGCATACAAAAATGTTGGACATCCAGCATGGTCCAACTCATTGAACTCAATGAACCTATTGACATCATATTCCATTGTGAAAGTGATTAACCAAAAGCCTCTCAACCCTCCCATGTCCCACCCATGGAAAAGTTTCCTCACCCATTTATATTTTAGTCTCTATGCCCTCTCTGAACTCTTTTATACTCTTCTTCATCATCCAATCCATGCGAAAAAAATTCCCTTCTCTATGTAGTCAATGGAATCCCAAAAGTAAATTTACGCTGTTTCTAGCTCTTAGTGCCACCAAACTCTCTATAAAAAAAACACAAAAACCTCATACATTGAAAACCATAGACTTGGTAAAAATACTAATAGCTTCTCTCCTCTCCCTTCTTTCTTAATCTTATATTCTATACATTTGATTTTTCATATTTCTCATTGTGTTCTAACTCATTCTTATCCATCTTTTTCAGATCATAATCAGCCAAACAAGGCCTTAAATCCAAGGCATGAACAACAACAACAACAACATCAATGTCTTATTTATCAGCTGGAGGACCTTCTACCTCTCCCACCACCACCTTCGACCCCCGCCCACTTCCCGCCACGCCGTCCTCGCCTTCCTCGCTCCGGTGCTCCTCGACTTCATCGAACTGAAATTTCAAGGAAAAAATGTTTCTTCATTCGAAACGCACCAAAAGGCCATCTGGGTTGCCATTGCTAGTCTGATCCTGTATTGCTTGGCCTACGAAGCTGAACTCCAGTTACCGGCCTATTCCCGCGTAATTCGCAGTGGAATGGTGGTGCTTGGTTCGGTTTCTTCAGTGTCTCTGACTTCCATTCTTTTCCCAGGTAATGGCAAACATGTGTTCTATCTGTTGTATGCTCTGTTTTTGGCAAGCGAATCGGCAGTGATTCGCCACCGATTCCAAATGGTATGGAACTGGGTTTATCAGAGAATCATCGGTTATCTTCTGCGAGAATGGCGGCAGCAAATAGGTCGTGTCGGGAACAGGAGAGACCTGCTTCCACGGTATGTGTAAGAAATGAAAGCTATGGTGGATTGAGTGTTGTTTGTGAGTCTATAAAAGTGTCTCTGTTTCTGTAATGCTCTGTTTTTTTTCTCCCCTGTTTTGTCAAGTGAAGATGCTGTTGAATTGTTTGAGTTACTTTATGTGATGTAATGCTAATTGGGATTGGCATAATAAGGATTCTACAAACCCATTTTCTTGTAAAAACTTCCTAAAATAAATTAAATAAACACACACGGATCCATGTCCTTTTTTCAAAGTTTCTAAATGTGTAAACATCCTAAAAAGTTATGAAGTAATGTCCTAAATGTCAATATCGGATACTGCTTAGAGAACAAACGTGTAAATCAGCTCTTTGGTCCCCTTGAACCCTATTGAAATAGTGAATATGAATTTGAGCGGTGTAATTATGGATTTGTGGAGTTAGATTTGGATTCAAGCTTATCGAGAAGTATTGAACGCCTTATTAAGGTTTAGTATCGGCTTGGGTCAGGACGGGTTGGGCTACAAAAATGATGTCCAAACCTGCTTCCAGATTAAGCCCGGCAATTTTTTTGACAGATCAAGCAAAGCCGCAAGCTGAAACCTTAGGTCCAAGTCCTTTCCAACAAGCTTGGCCTAGACGGGCCATCAAAAAGGTTTCCGTGTTTACTTGCGAGCTAAGCTCAATGAGCTTTTACCCCTAACGGGTAGCCTAGTTGGTCAATGAATTTTCCCTAATATGCGTAACTCAAGTTCACTATTATCAGCCTCTCTCAATTGCCCTCCAAAGTCCCCAACTAGGACATGGTTCCCGCTTATCAAAAACAAAAAGCCCAACAAGCTTTTTCTGACGAGTTAAGGCACTCTGCGAACTAAAACCTTAACCTCTAGTTCTCTTTATCAACTGGGTTTGACCTAGATAGGCTAATTTCAATAATTTAGCTATTCAAATTGATAATTCAAAAGATTCAAGTGGTATAAAAATGATAGCTTGAAGTGATAAAATAAATTTTTTCTATAGGCATCATAGTGTCTCAAGTCATTTAGCAACTTGTGCTACAAAAAAAAAAAAAATCATTTAGCAACCTAAGAAACTCTTCAAATCTTATTGAATAATCTGATGATGATGATTCTGATGGTGACACTCATCAGTCGATCAGAACAAGCTTTGAATGACATTCACAAGTTTGATTGATGATTTTTCCCAACTAAAAATATGGCAATTTAAGGCACAGAATGGCACACATGTTCTCTTATTGTTTTGTGCCCACTGCTAATCATATGTTTCGGATCATTTAAACACAACCCCTATTATTAAATGGGCACAAAACACAAAATAGTTACTCGTGTTCCAAAGTTTATGAATGTAAAATAGCAACTGCAAACAGTTGAAACGGATTCTTCATTCCTGCCTTTCAAACACATGAAACCAACATACAAAAAGAAGCCCATTAGAAAAGGATCAACATTTCTTTCAAATTTTCCCAGTACCCAAACACACTAATAACAATTTTCCATCTAACGGCACAATTGCAAAAGTTTACAGGAGCCTGGTTTTCATTATAACCAATACCCAATTCCAGACTGTATCTCACTTTTCTAGTTAAAATGACAACAGAACATTATAGGACATTTCTAGGTTTAGGAAGATCAAAAGGACTCCCTAAAAAGTTCAAGCAATTGTAACAAATACCCAATTCCATACTGTATCTCATTTTCTAGTTAAACTGACAACAGAACATTAGAGGACATTTCTAAAGTTAATATACCACAGAAAATAAACTTAGGAAGATCAAAAGAACTTGACACAAAATTGCTAAAAGTTCAAGAAATTGTGACACAAGTTGATATAAACCCTACAAGGTCAGAACTGACTTTTAAATTAACAATTCCTAGAAATAAAAAACTTATTAAAGGTTATCCAACAAAGACAACTATAACTGAATCCAAACCAGACAGCACATTATTGTCTTGTATTAACAAGTCTCTCTAGATCCCGTCAGCATGTAGCACCCTGTAATCTCGAGACAGAGTTCTAAACTGCATGGATTGGATTGCTGATTGAGTTAACACGTGGGCTCCCCGAGCCAGGATTAGCCTGGAAAGCCGACTGCCTACTAGACGAACTTTCAAGCAGTTTGAGGGAGAGAGGGGAGGGGCCCGCATCCCCAAGGGATTCCCCAATGCTGAGGTTCGACATTCCAACCAGCTCATCAACATTAATTGGGCTCTTTGAATGTACTGCTGTGGGCTTAAGCACTTCGTGCGTCTCCTCCATTTTAGCTGCCTCTGTACTGTGCCCTCCGGGCCAAAATGGAACTGAAAATGGTAAGAATTGAGTGATATAAGCAGGAAACATAACAGGGTAACAGTGCTGAGAACTATCGGGCTTTTGCAGGACAGGTTGTTCCCCATCGTTGGAGTTTGTAGAATCCATTGATTCACACTCTTCGTCCAAAGCAGGAGGGTCTGGCAATGGGTTGTTTGTTTGTGTCTCGGTTTGAGGGTTGACTGTGAAGAAATCATGTGATTCCATGGGAGTTTCAACTGACTGCATAAAGGAGAAATGCAAGAAAAGAGGTGTATAAATGACAAGTATTTAAAAAGATAAAAGCAAACACCAAATTTTGCATGGATCTGAAAACAAAAACCTAACCATACGGATCCCAATATGGACTTTTGAAAAAGAAATTTGCACAAATATGCCCCCTCCTTAAGGACTATAAAAGTGGAATAATACAATTATCATTTATGAATGCACATTCAAGACACAGGAAGCAGAAGATATTTTGAAAAGTCTGGGGAAAATATACATATCACTAATTTCTTTGAAACCGGACTGGACTGTACCAGCTGGTTAAACCGTCGACCAGTCTAGGTTCCGGTTCAGATAGACCATTAGAAATGGACACTTTCAAGAACCGGTGTTTCTTAGATAAACTGTTTGGACCTGCAATTAAACCAGTTAACCATACTAACCAGTGGCTGTTCACAATGCATTCACTTAAAATTTTTGTCATGTTGGAGACTTGAATTTGCATTTCTGTTGGGAAAGGCTTAGGCCAAGACCACTGAACTACACACAGCACTTACTATATCTATAAAGATATATATTATTTATTATTGTTCCAACTTTACTAAAAATCATTACAACTTTCTATAAAATAACAATGCATATTATTCAAAATCTTAAATTAAAAATAAATTGATAATATAAGTATATATTTTTGTAATTTAATAGCTATAGTTTATTAATGCATAATTATCAACATATTTATGATGCAATTATAACATCACTGTTCGATATTAATGCAAAATTATCCAGGTTTCAGAACATTGTATATCACACTCAAAATACGGGATTAATTAATGATTCAGAGCAACCAACGAATATACAAAACCAAAATATCCAAAAGGGTATGCACCATTACACCCACAATAACCGCAAGAGATGATCCTGTTCCCATGCATTTATGTCACATGCCATGTTGAAGACCGTGCCACTAATTTATCCATAGGCATAAGAATCTTCAGTAGAGATATGTGGAAGATAATATGAGTTACACAAGTGGATGGATGGAAACACTAGCTGCTTAAAAGAAAAAGCAAGAAAATAGAGAGATGAAGAAAGAAAGGTACTGACTTCATCGGCTACAATGTCAAATAGGCTGGAACGTCTTTTTCTCCTAGAAGCATTACATTGCCTGATGAAATATTTCTGGGCATGGCTAGCAACCTGTGTGGGCGTTCTTGATATTACATAATTGCGTGATATTCCACGCCAATCACCTTTGCCAAGCTTTTGTAAACCAAGTAGAAACATCCGATGTTCCTCTTCAGTCCATGGAACACCTGCAAATCAAATTATGCATTGTTTCAAAGGAAAAGAGCATGTGACAACAAAAACTAGTAAACTACATGATAGATGAACAAATGATGGATATTCAGTCCAATGTACAAGAAACTGCACATAGATTATGGTAGAGTACTAAAAAATGTACATTCAGTCCAGTAAAAATAAAATAAAATAAAATAAACCTCAGTTATTGATATTTATGAATCAATGTAAAGCAGACAACCTATGGAAAACATTAAAGTGGTCTGCAGTTGCATTGGGAAGTGCTTCAGCTAACCCACAAAAGTATTAAGAAAAATGCTATGAACCCCACTTAAATACCCCGAATCTACCCTGAATGGGAGTTGTGTGGTTGAGTTTGAACTTGTGTAGTGTGGGGTCCATGTGTAGAATAAATTTGAACCACAAGATGACAATTCTGAGTAATTTCTGGGTAGTTAAGATTGGGTTTGTAGTATTACTGAAGTATTAAAGTGTGTCCCAGCCTCAATGTTAAATCTTCGGAAAATAATTTGCAAACATAAATTTTATACAGAAAATCCTACCAAAATGATATGGCAATGGTACTTTGGAAATAAATAGATACAAATCAGTCACATTATTATGTATAGATTTTATACATGATTTTTCTATTTGTATATCATTACTCTAAATCTTCAAACTCCTCATAGGTCAAAGTCCTCAAGAATCGGAGATTCACACTGAACCCCAATTTTATAGTTCTAATGACATTATTAGCAATAGTCCATACAAAAATAAACTTCTTGACTTCAAAACACGAAAGTACAATGCTTCATTATATGCTTAAAAATTAAAATTTTCATTTTGTCCTTTACACTACAACAATCAAAATCAGAACTCACCCATAAAAACTTTTGAAACAATACTGGAAATATAACTCACTATTATGCATGAATAGTACTACTTGGCATTATGGGGACAATTGGTGTTTGTTCTGCAAAAAGTCGTCGTTGAGCTACCAGAGTGACTCAGAGCATTTATTACAATCAATCATTGACAATCTATGCATAAAAATCCACTTGAACCACACAAAAGTTAAAGCAGTCTAGTTAAAAATTCATCTGCGAAGATAAAACAAATAAAGACCAAACATTTTAGTTTTTGGTCATAAAATGCAAAGAAGCTTTAATAATAATAACTACTCCTAGATTCTCCTTCCCATGCATCCTAAGAAGCACAGGCCACTTCTAAGAAAGAGATACGTCCATGTCAGACACCGACACTCTCAGACACATGTTTGATACTCCTTTTTACGTGTCCTTAATTAAAATTAAAAATATTAATTTCGGACACGTGTCCGACACTCATTTTACAACGTGTCCGTCATTTCTTGGCCAATGTCTATCACTAAAAATATAAACACGAGACCAACACTTTGACATTTGCTAACGCATGATTTTCAAAATTTGAGAATTTGACATACATATTTTATATTCTTAAAAACAATGTAGGACTCTTAATAATAATGGAATGTGTAATTCTTTAAAAATATATATATAAATAGATGGCTTAAGAGGATGAGGGAAATGTTGCAATTATATATGTTTCCTATATTTTGTCTAGTTTCTAACTACTATAGTTCAATCCAGTAGTCTAAAAATTCATGTAAGCAAATTAGATATAAGATTTACTTAGTATAAAGTAATATTATGCACATATATAACTATATAATATAATATATTCTTAAATAATATTCTATCAAAATATAATTATTTTTGGCGTGTCTAAGCCGCGCCCGTGTCCTACTTTTTTGAAATTTTTTGTGATGACATATCCGTGTCATATCTGTGTCCCGTGTCTCGTGTCCCTGTCTATGCTTCACAGCATGCATCCGAGCAAAACCGAGTAACTAATCGAAGGTTGGTTCCTAAGGAATTACTGATGAAAAAAATAATTATAAGTTCTGACTCTTATATTCATTATTAGTTTGAGCTATGTGAAAAAAGAAAAGAAATCATTGTGATCTCTCATTTGAGTAAAAAAGAGATAAGAAATGACGGTTTTTTCTCACAAATCATAATGCTTGAACAAGCAAATTCTCTTTATTTCCATTTCTCATAATTTCTTATTCAATTTGTAAACCAAATATGAGCTCTTTTTCATAATTTTTATTATATGTCATCAAATCACTGAAATCCACATAGAAAACCATCAACCCAAATCAAATAAACTCATCATTTCTCTGCTTAAACTCTTCATTCTTAGTAAACAACTAAAAAATAAATAGTATTGACTCATTCATTCAATTTCGAATTCGATTCTTCACAATATCACCAAATAAAGATAAACAAAATAAAACTTTGTAGATGAAGAACTTCAAAATTAAAACCACCGAACCCATAAATTAACACAAAGAAAGTTCGAACCTTTCTTTCTTTCCCGACTGGACGACGACCCGGGAACAAAATCCTCCGACGCATACCCATCTCCGGCGGCAACGCCGTGGTCTGGCGTGTCTCCGGGAGAGTCGTGGCTGTTTCCGGCGAGACCATTTTGAAGGTTACCGCTACTGGATCCGGTGTAATGGGTCAAGTTACCCATACTGGCACTCTTCCGGATCGATCCATCAGTCAACCGGACTCCGAATAGCTTAACTCCACGGTTCGGGCAGGTCCGAGAGTTGTGGCCATTGTGGCTGCAATACGAACACCGCCGAGTCATGATCCCTCTCTCTCTCTCTCGGGTCTCCAAATCGAATCCACCAAAACCCAGATTCGAATTCGGATTAATTACATGATCCGAGGCGATTAGGGTTTTGAGAAAATTGGTTGTGGTGGAGTTCGAGTTAGTGTTTGTTTGGTTGAATAGATTTTGATTCAAAGATTTTCTATTTCTTTTTCTCTCTCGAAATTCGGAGATGCAATATATATATAGATAGAGATAGAGAGAGAGAGAGAGAGAGAGAAAATGAGTGAAAGAGGAGAGAGAGACGCGGTGGACAAATATGGATCACAATGGTGTTTGGGAAGCACCATCCCAAATTTTTTATCTCATAACAATCACTAAAAGATAAAAGTTTTACAAAATTAAAAAAAACACATCTAAATAAAATATCACATTCAATTTCATAATTATTTCACTTTTTCTCTCACAAACATCACATCCAACCACATAAAAACCCAACTATCTTCCCAAACACTAAAAATTTTTTATCTCATAAAAACCTACATCTACTAAAATCTACATAAAAACTCACTTCCCAAACACCCACATATTTTTATAACTTGTTAGGTTATAGATAGAGTGGGGAATTATAAAGTGGTGCACGGACGATGATAAGAAAGGTGGTTCGTTTGATATGGACCGTCCGTTTTGTAAATTGAATTGATTGTTCACTTTATGCGAGATTTGTGTTTGATTTAACACGTGTCGAGCTTAGAGGTAAGCCAGTGGGATTTGTGTTGTCCAGTGTGAAATCATTGGAGTGGGGAACTGGTCTACCCCCATTGTTGGGGCTTTCTAGGGCTTCCTCGTAGTTTCTAACAAACTGCCTAACAGCCATTCCTATCCTTGCAATAGAATGATCAACCGTGTTACATTTCTACAAAAATTTCTTATAAAAACATTTTTTTTATATTATAAATTTTGATTAATAAGAGTCTATATGCACTTATTCTATAGTGTTAAATTTTTATCCGTTAGAATTTATAAAAAGAATACTCTTTTTTTTGTAGGAATAAATTATTTTCATAAAAAGATATTAGGATAATGATATAAAAGTTATAGCTATAAAAAAAAAAAAAATTTATACTAAAATATAATATAAAGTATATTTAAAATAATATCATTGTTAATATTATAATGAATTATGACTAATACCATATATGTATAATTAAGTTATAAAATATAGAATTTTCTAAAATATTATGATGCTTTTTTGTTGTTGTTTGGCAAGAAAAAAAAATTAGTTGGTTTTTTGACTTCTGTGAAAAAAAAAAAAGTGAAATGATTATGGTTTGAATGTGACATTTTGTCTTATTAATTTATTTAGCCTATTTTGTCTTTTGTATTTTTTTAATCCTAATTAAGATAGCTAAACAAAGGTTTTGTATATATATTTATATTAGTAAAAATAATTACAGTTCAAAAAATTTCCAATGTAATAAAGTTGCACACAAAATATGATGGTTTGTGGGCATAATAGAATTGTCTAATATCTAGTATATTACATAGATGTTTATTTAGTAATATTTAGATTTTTAAAAAAATGTATTTTTTATTGTCAAAAGGACATATCATTTGTGTTATAAGTTGGATCAAGTGGATAACTTTTTGTCTGTTCAAAAAAAAAAAAAAATGATAACTTTTTGTATTTTACAAATATTTTTGAGTTGATTTGATAAAATAAAAAATAAAATAAAAACAAATAGAGTGAGAGACAAGTTTGAGTTGTTAATGATAAATTACTTAAAAGATTGAGTCTATAGAAACACTAAGGTGCCGTTTGGTAATATTTACGTTTTCAGTTTTCTATTTATATTTACAAAAATTTTAAAAATTCAATTAAAAATTTGTTTGGTAAATTTTTGATTTATAAATCAATGGTCTCAGTTTATAAATTTGGCCAAAAAATATAAACTTAAAAAAAGTATTTCCATTTTGAGTTTTCAATTTTTTTTTTTTTACCACCCAACACTAGTTACCACCCGCTACCATTTTCCACCATCGTCTTCCGCCACCACCACCCACCCCCCACCACCACCTGCCACCACTACTCACCACCCACTTGCCAGCACCACACACCAGCCACCCACCAGCCACCACCACCCACCCACTCGCCACTACCACTCACCCCTTGCCGCCACCGCCACCACTACCACCTCCCACCACCCACCTGCCATCCACCCGCCACAACCATCCATCGCTCGCCACCATCGCCCGCCACCACCGCCCACAACCCGCCACCGTCACCCACTCACCCACCACCACCACCACCCGCCACCCACCTGTCATCACAACCCACCATCCGCCACCCACCTGTCACCACCACCCACAATCCGCCACCCACCTGCCACCACCACCCACCATCTGCCACCTACCTGTTACCACCACTCGCCATCCGCCACCCACCTGCCACCACCACCCACCACCCGCCACCACCACCACCACCACCCACTTGCTACCACCCATCCACTACCCACCACCGTCACCCACCCACCATCACCACTCGCCACCTACCTGCCACCACCACCCGCCATCCGCCACCCACCTGCCACCGCCACCCACCACTTGCCACCACCACTACCACCACCCGCCACCGTCACCCACCCACCACCACCACCACCCACCACCTACTCGCCACCGTCACCCACCACTACCCACCATCCGCCACCCACTCGCTACCACCCACCACCACCCACCCGTCACCACCTACCACCACCCGCTACCCACCACCCACCGTCACCACTTTCCACCACCGTCTTCCGCCGCCACTTGCCACCACTTGTCATTTCTTACTTTTTTTTATATTTTTAAATTTTTTTAAACATTTTGTCAATTATCAAACGCGTTTGTAGTTTATGTTTTTCTAAAAATAAACAAAAATCAATTTATAAAATTTTTGTAAATAAACTGAAAACGTAAACGTTACCAAACAGACCCTAAGGGATGGTGCAAAGATTTGATGTGAAGTTTAGGTTTGAGTTATTCTAATAAGCCATCTGGTCTTTAATTTTAAGATACATACAAATTAATTCAGATACTCAATTATTGACTCTATAGAACACTTGGTATGTTTGTATAATAGCTAGGTTTATTAAACACCTTCAAGGACCCTTTAATAGTAAAGATATTTAATTATTTTACTTTCGAGATTAATTGATGTATACGCAAACTGGCTCAACAATCCGATTATTGATTTTATAAATCACTTGGCATATTTGGAGGATAACAGTTTATTTTATTTATTTATTTGAAGAAAATGAGATCATTCATTCTAATAATAAAAGCAACATACAATTTCATACACATAGTTCAGACCTGACACTACAAGAAAATCAGGTTTTGGCGACTAAAAAATGAAATTTAGTCGCTGAAAGTAGGACAATCGGCGACTAAAATGGTTTAGTCGCCAAAAGTGCAGCTTATTGGCTACTAAAACAAATTTAGTAGCTAAATGGAGGGTTTTGCCGACTAAACTGAACTTTAGTCGCCAAAAGTGGTATTTTTGGCTACTAAAAAAAGTTTAGTAGCTAAATGGAGAGCTTTTTGCCGACTAAACCTAAGTTTAGTCGCTGAAAGTCATCTTTTTGGCTACTAAACAGAAATTAGTAGCTAAATGGAGGCCTTTTGCCGACTAAACCTAAGTTTAGTCGCTGAAAGTCATTTTTTTTGGCTACTAAACAGAAATTAGTAGCTAAATGGAGGCCTTTTGCCGACTAAACCTAAGTTTAGTAGCTGAAAGTCATTTTTTTTGGCTACTAAACAGAAATTAGTAGCTAAATGGAGACCTTTTGCCGACTAAATCTAACTTTAGTCGCCAAAAGTGCCAGAAATTTTTTTTTAATAAATAATATATATTTTAATTAATTATATTGAGTTAAAATAATTATATTTGTATATATTATTATTTTATATTAATCTGAATAATATAATATATAAATAATATATATTGCATATATATTCATGTGAACTTGTAGTGGCATAGTGGAGGGGCGTGTGTTGCAAAAAGGCGTGTGGAGGCCGTGTGGTTCGGGTTCGAAACTCAGGAGAAGCAAAAAAAAAG
The DNA here is from genome assembly GCA_036172215.1 of Camellia granthamiana. Lineage (NCBI taxonomy): Eukaryota > Viridiplantae > Streptophyta > Magnoliopsida > Ericales > Theaceae > Camellia > Camellia granthamiana. The sequence goes on along the minus strand of CM069916.1, from coordinate 45,550,514 downwards.
GAGTTTTTTTTTTTTCGGAATAACACCTTTGGCGACTAATATTTTAGTCGCCAAAAGTCTTGACTTTGGCGACTAATCCATTTAGTCGGCGTTTGAGTAGGTATTGGCGACTAAAGTTTAGTCGGTAAATGTATTATTTTCCAAAGTGAAAAACACTATTGGCGACTAATTTATTAGTCGGTAAAAATCTATTTTTGGCGACTAAAAAAGGTTTAGTCGCCAATACCCTCCGCCGACCACAAATAGGCGACGACTATGGCGACTAAAAAATTTAGTCGGGAAAAGTCAAAAACAGGCTTTCGGCGACTAAAAATAGACTTTTGGCGACTAAAAATTTAGTCGCCAAAAGTCATTTTTCTTGTAGTGTGAACTACGGCCAACTTCATGGGCAGGCTGAACATCCTTTCTATTTACCTTAGTAATACATACATGATCCAAACTGCTACAAAGATAACTAATATCATTCCAAATAGAGTACAATTTCCATTCCACCGCCTTCTTTGTTTTGATTCTCCATAGCAACACTTGAGAACCTGTGAGAATATTAACTGATAAAAATTCTGTGCTGTGAACACCATTTGAGCACCTCCAAATAACTAAGTTCATTGATCACCTTAAAGCGAAGGGCATCTAATTGGCTTATCCTCTATTTTTCTAACAAGATAAGTATATATTTTACTATTATGTGGCCTCATAACTCAGTGGCTCCTTTTTTGGGTTGGTGGAACAAATTATAAAGAAAAGGACACACAAGTCATTTCCTCCCCCCAATAAAAGCTATCATTTTAAAGCTTTAATATGAAAGTATCAATCACTTTTGAGGTCATTATATATGGAAATAGATTTACAAAGCTTTCAAATGAATTCCATCATTTTTTAATTAATTAAAATGAATCTAACATATATTGAGTAAATATATAGAACATGAAATAAACAGATAATATATATATCTGTCAACAAATATTATTTTTCATCATAATAGATTGAAAGCCACAACAACCCCAAGTAACGAGTTCCCACCAACTTCTCAAACAAATTCTTTGAGCTAATAAATGTATAAACATAGGAAAATTAGTAAAAAAATTAACACACGCAAGAAAAAAATAGTCTAGTTGAAGTAGAAGCATATATGTAAGTAAATAGATAGTCAAGCATAAATTGTGGATTATTTTTATGACACAATCAAGTAAAGTTATAAGAGATGACAGAAAACTAATATTAAAAAAATTAATTATAATAATATTCAAAATTTTATTAGATCATCCCCTCTTATTTTCTCCTGTTTGTTAGGACAAGGACAAAACAGTAAAAAGCATGGTTTATTCAGACTTCGTTTGGAAAGTGAGTTGACTTTTTGACTTTTTGGCTGGCCTCATTTGGAAACATATTATTTTAGTAAATTTTTAACTTTTTACGAAAAGATTTACAAAAAAATAGAGAGAGTGATGTGACAACTTGTAGTGGCTTTTTGACTAAAATACTTACTCCCCAAATCTTGTTAGATTTTTTTGATTTTTTTGACTTTTGTGAGAGAAAAAATAAAATGATTATGATTTGAATATGATATTTTATCTTATTAATTTTTTAATTTATTTTATCATTTTATAACTATTTTAGTTTAGTAATCCCATTCCAAACGAGGGCTTATTTAAATATTGTCCTTGCCATTTTGTACATTTGTAAATCAACTATTGAATAAAATTTACTTATTCATATATTAATTATTGAATGAAAATAATTATTCTAACATCAAGGACCAATTATATTTTTATTCTATAATTGATATCTAAATTGCTAATTTAGTTTAATAATTAATAAGTGTATTTATTTACATCACATCATATCTCTATTTTTCTATATACTTTTTCATAAAAATAAAAAAAATACACTACATAAGCAAATCTTAAGCAGCCCCTTAAATAAAAAATAATGTAAATTGAGATTTTTTATAATATACAGATAGAAATTATTGTCAAATAATGGATAATGTAAAATTAAATTAAAATAGACCACATGGAAGTGTATATAGCAAATGGTAGGGAGGTCAACGTGGCACAAAGGCGTATATTCTTGTGTATAATCCAACACAAGATTTCTTATCGTACAAAGCACATTATAAAACCTTATCACCATCTTATCCGAACACTTTTAATCTTTATTAATGAAGGCCCTGTTTGGTAGTGTTGTGGGAAAGTATTTATAACTTATGCCTAAACAACTTATAACTTATAATTATGAACATAAGTTGATTTCTGACTTATAAATTAAGCATCTTCTACCCCACTCAAAGAATAAGCTAATTTCTGACTTTCAAAAAGTTATAAGTTATAAATTATAAACTAAACCAAACACATTAAAATAGCTTAAATTAAGCTGAAAGCTGAAATAAACAGCTTTTAAGCTGCACCAAATAAGGCTGAATTTTCGATTATGGGTCCCACTCAGAATAAACAAAGATCAGGATGATTGTGAGCTGGGCTTAATATTTGACGGCTGAGATTTTCTAGGTGGAGAGCACCGTACGGTAGCATGTATCCAATCTTGTCTACCCCCCTAAAGTTGGATGGACGGTGGAAAATCCTGTTGGGCCCACGTGATTCTACAGGTGGAGATTATTCCACATGTCGTCCTTCACCTTCTTACTTGTTTTCACCTTCTTACTTGTTTGACCCATTAAAGAATATTTTAAACGTGTCCTCCAATTTAACGTAAGTTTACACCGAGAGTTGTGGCCCAGCGGTGAAGGTATTACTTTTCCACAGTCATGAGTTAAGTTTGATTTTTGGGAGATGTGAAAATTCTGAATATTTTAGAGTTTTTTTCGAAGATCTCACGCTGTACTTCGATCGAAACTTGTTCGCGGCTGGAGCAGTTGATGAGCTCCACTGGTGCCTCGGTGGTGGATCCTTTCTTATGGGTTGGATTAAATCAGATTAGCAACCAGCTACCCCGGGACCTGAGCCTACGGATGTAGTGATGCCACTTCATAACATCCTTTTTTCTGGTTCAAAAAAAAAAAATTAACGTAAGTTTCGGAATTTTCTTTTATATCAAAAAATAAATAAATATTTAAATACAGGGCTTATTTGGGAGGTACTATTTTAGTATATTATTTTATCTTATTTAAGTTACATCACTTTCAATTATATTTCACATTTATATAAAGTCAAAAAAATATATTTATTTAAATCATTTTAAATAATCCCACAATACTAAAAAAATCACTACTAACCGATAGAGGAAATCTAATTAAAAATAAAAATAAAAAATCAAAGGTACTATTCGATTTAGTTTTTAAATTAATAATTAGATCAAAAAATCAAAAAACAAGTTTGATTTATCAATTTTTTTTAAAAAAATTCAGTCTCCTCTTTTCTTTCCTTTTTTTTATTATTTATTTTATTAATAAATTAATCAATCACTTTTTTTCGCGCCTCTCTCATTCTTTTACATTCTATACATCAATCAATCAAATTTTTTGTCACACTATCTTTTAAAACACAACTTAAAACTAAATTATTTTTTTTTCAAAAACTAAACCAAAAGGAACCAAAATGATTTTTCATAATGATTTTACAATGAGACTGCTTGATGCATCTTAAATATTCTTAAAAACTTGTGTTAAATTATTTAATTTACCTTCTACTTATAACTTAAAGAAGACTTATGTGTATTTCTTCATAGGTTAATTTATTAACTAATAGGTCCTATGATAATTAATGGTATTTTTTTATTAAATATTATTAGAAAACGTCACTAATTGTTAATTTTCAACGATAATTTCAAAAATTTATCACAAAAAATGTTACTAATTATAAATTTTAGCGAAAGTTTAAAAAAATCGTTACTAATTTTCAACATTTAACGACATTTTAAAAAATTTCTCACAGAAAATCATCACTAATTATAAATTTTAGCAATAATTTATAAAAATTATGACAAAAAAAATCACTGATTGTTAATTTTTAGCGACATGCAAAAAATTATTTTTAACAATAATTTTATTAAAACTTATTTTCAATAAGATTTAATAAGAATTAAGTACAACTATTAACACCTATCGATAATATACCTTATAACTATAACAAACGTTACAAGTTTGGTTAACGTTGTTATGACACATGCTAATAGTTTAAAATAATTGTACCTTGTCTATTGAACTTACTTTCATATAAGATGTACAATCCTTCTAAATATCTAAAATAATTGTACCTTGTCTATTGAACTTACTTTCATATAAGATGTACAATCCTTCTAAATATCTAAACATGAGGCATGTGTCATAACAACGTTAACCAAACTTTAAGAATGGGATGCCTTCTTTCTTCCTCTGCCTTCTCTTCTTTCTTCTTCCCCTCTCTCTTATCTGGTTCTGGTTCTTGCCTTCAATTTTTTTTTTTTTTTTTTTTTTGAAAATTTGCCCCAAAACGACGTCGTTTTGAGACACCGCAGGAACAGTCACAGGAGAATCCGGATTCTAAGTGTAAGAGTAATGTTGCATGTATTAAAAATCTTACCACAAAATGTGATTCTACTTATGAAACTAAACTTGTTCATATTATTATATCTCGTTTGGTAACTTAATCTTTTAGTTTAAAAGTTAAAAAATCATTAAAAAATTAAAAAATTAACTTATACCAAAAAGTCAAAAATTTCTTTTTCTTTCTACTTTTTGTATATCTTTTCGTAAAAATTCAAAAATCATCTCAAACATATTAATTTTTTTACTTCATATTTTAATTAAAAACCAAAAAATTACTAAAATAGTATATTTCAATTTAAATAATTAAACTCTCCTATCTTAAAAATAATAATAATTAAAATCGAAAGTTTTATGTGGTTCATGTCAACCTTAGGTTTGAGAATTTGCTGAGAGTGATGCAAGATTTCCAAGAAATGCAGGCATCAAACACAGCCACATATCCCGTATCAAGGTTCCAATCACCAAAGCGGTGTTTGGATCTAAATTTTTTTTTTAAAAGTTTATAGATGTAAACTAATAAATGAAACATGAGCTAAATTTTTATTACTTTTCTCTCTTCGAGCTATCAGGTTCTGACAATAGTTTAGGAAATATGTTTGTTTTGATCAAAATTAAACCACGAAATACACTTACAAAAATAAATTAATTGCAGAGCAGAAGTACCAAATATTCAGCTTTTTCAAGGCATGATGCCTTCAAACTCAAACCTATGAACCATATGTAAGCCTGAACCTCTCTCCCAGGTAGTCTCCACTGCGGACCGGTGGAAATCTGCATGACATCATGACCTATCAATCTTCACTCCCTTAATGAACAAAACATACCCATTTGAAAGATAATAATAATTATAAAAACAAAATAATATAAAATATTTTTTAAGAACAAAAATCACTTGCTTCAGAAATTAATGAATGCAAAACAAACGAGTACCGAGGACAGACATAGTTTATCAGATGATTTATCTATCGGTGAGATATCAGAAGTGCATAAAATGTTTGTCTTCTGCAAGTCAAATATAGCCTATAGGATTCAAATGCCCAAACACATATCTCGCACTAGGACTTTACAATATGCCACAAAATCATTTGGACAGACCGTCTAAGCATTCTCAAAATTGTTCCCAAAAACACTTGAGTGTTTGATACCATTGACAATCCATTTGTGACAGAAGCATTAGAGAAATAGGCATGAAATCTCATTTGATCTGCTATTACAGGATGCTAGCAAAAGGCAATACCAAAACCACTAACTTCTAATTTCAAGCATAGCGAGCAGTGACATATAATAACAGAAGTTAGGGCAATGGGATGTCCATACCTAGGAGGAGTCAACTCACTGCAGCAACTCTCCAAGCATTCCACCACACAGTCTGCGCTGGGATCTAGGAAAAAAGCCATCTGAGGAATTGCAATTAAGCAATGGTCAGCGGCGAAACTTATGATTTTCTTCTTTTTCACCAGCTTATTTATCAGAGTAATCTATCCTCTAGTCTATCCAGTTATAAAGCCTTATTATGTTTTTTTCCCTACAGATTGATCTACTCAGTCTACCCTTTAGTTTTACCTAGCTGATTAAGAACACATAATTTTGGTACTACATCATAAACATGAACCTCTTCCTTGACCAAATGAAAAGAGGAAAAAGTAGAGCATAATGGCAAAAATTGGACAAGAAAGTAAATTGTGGACAAAATTTTTAGTACCGAATAGCGTTCTCGTCCTGTTGACATCACTCTGTGCAACGTGGACCTACAAAAGAATTTAAACATTGAAATATGGAGAGAGAGAGAGAGAGAGAGAGAGAGAGAGAGAGAGTATTCGTGTACTTGAAAGAACAACTGGAAAAAAAACCAAAAACAGAACATTTCATCCTAAATAGATGAATGAATTCTCTGAGAAAAAAGATGAAATCAGATGTTTAAGTTACTAGAAATGGAACATTACCGAAACAAACAATTAGTCCACCTCTCTGTCATGTCCCCGATGTTAACAATAAGGGCCCTGCAGATTTAATTTGCCCCACAAAACTTCAAATTCTGAGCTAAAACATACACAACAGGAAGAACAAGAAATAAATTCTCTGGTTAACCATAAATGTAGTTGTGTAGAACTCTACAATCTCCAATGTGAATGTAAATGAAAAACTCATGCTTCAGCCTTTTTAGATATCAGACATTTTGCATCATATCTATTGCTTAGATATAATAATAGATCAATTTTATACGAATTGTAGTGTAAAGAAAAGAAAAATTCCAAGTTGGAAAAGGCATTCCCTACAGCAGGAGACTCGAGCACTTGAAGCCCACAAACGTGCCTCTTAAGCAACAAATGTATTTAAGGCCTTGAAGTTTGGGAATGGCAAAAGATATTCAAAGTTGGAGTGAAGAAAACATAAATTTTCAGTTCAGGTCAGAATTAACAAAATAGAAATTTGTTGGATATATAGACACAAACCAAATGACTATTTCATTGAGTTAATTTTGTTAAATCATGAACTCACCCATTGATATGATGCACATCTTCCCAGACCAGTGATTGCTTAGATTTGTCCCTGCAAACCTGTTAACACAAAAAAGCTAGCTAACTAAAATGATGGAAGATATTATATTCAATGAATTTACAGCTGAAGATCACAATTAATATCGACCAAACATGCCTGAAGTCCACCAACACCATCTGTTGCTAGAAGGGTTATCATTCCATAGTCTGAATGAGCAGAAGCACCAAAAATTTCTTCATCGGAAAGCCCCAATTCACCTGAAATCAAAATTGAGAGGCAAAAGAGCTTTGGTTAAATAGCCATTCTTTTTAGTTCCTACAAATCAATAATCATTTCCTTAAAAACAGCTTCAATCCAATCCACAACTGTCAAATTAAAGCATAATGTTTCAGATAAAGTGCACGCAGAGACATTGAGAAAATAGTAATTTTTATCTAGTCAATTTCCAATTACATTTTCATATGCATCCTTAATTTTCTGGATTTCATCCTGCTATTGCAAAGTGTTGCAATTTTACTGACAGTAAGACATACAAACAGAATTCTATGCTCCTTTCATAAACCACACATCATACAGATTCCTGAATCCGTCCATGTATGAACCCAGATAATGAAAAGAAAGACTATACAGACAAAGCAGATAAAGCCAAATTTTGATTCAACCAGGATAGTGTAGAAGACGAAGAAATGGCACTGGTGGACTGAAAGCCCCAACTTTCTCAAAGAAGTCTTCATCCAAGTTTAAAGCCAGAGCAATTAAAGAGATCAACTTTTTTCCAGCAGTCCTGAGGCAGCAAAAATCAACACCAGCCAAAAGTCACACACAGCCTTGTTCTTATCAACATAAGGAATTATGAGCTATTTGATCAATCAAAACTACTGCACCACTTTTTACTAAGGCATCTTTATATAAAAGCCATCTAAACTATTCCAAGCATTAAGGTCTTGTTTGGCAAGTGGCTTTTTTAGCCAAAAAGTCAAAAAGCCACTAAAAAAATTAAAAAGCCAACAACCCATACCAAAAAATCAAAGATTCTCTTTTCTCTCTACTTTTTGCACATCTTTTCGTAAAAAGCCAAAAAGTCATCTAAAAAATACTAGTTTTTTTTAGCTCATATTTTAGCCAAATAGTCAAAAAGTTACTAAATTAGCTTGTTCCCAAACGAGGCCTAAGTATCACATCTCAGGCCCCAAAAATTAGTTAAAAAGACAACTTTCAAAATCATGTAAATGCTTAAGAAAGTCATAGAATTAACATGAGCAAAACTTTTGATTTTGTATGAAGAAATTAACGTTGATTGAAGGAAATGAACTTACTAGGCAGACACAGTTTAAGTGAATAGATCTACTATGATTTCTGATCACTTTCTACTCTCGTTCAGAGTGTGACACAGGAATAAACAACGGGGAAAACTTACAGGACTCTTTCATAGTAAGATTCAATAGTAGGTCTCCAAGATGGCAAAACTTCTGGAATTTCCTAGCCAGACAACACCAGAAATAATGTTTTCACCTCAGGAATCACGTACCCATTGTACAAAATGTATGCTAAATGACAGATCACAAAATGCAGGAGAAATGAAATTGTTATATGAGAACACGTTAAGAGAACATAAACAAGTGAAAGCACACGAAATTATTAAAATACCTTCTGAAGGCCATTGGTTCAGATAACTATGACTTGAAATGCTTTCCAGGGGACCAATGTAGAAACTCTCTTTTGAGTCACCTGTACTCAAATCAGTAGAAGACAGTCAACCCTAAGTTCTTTTCTCCATTACACCAATGAAATATGTATTAATGAGAAAAGAACCTATTAGAGTTTCTCCATCTAATATCAATCATACCATCAATCAATGAGTTTCAACCCTGGCTTTAAATTCATGAATTGGAAAAAAATATCTTTAGGACCACATCCCATTTAGACTGAATCACAAAATCTGTGTAAAATCATTGTCAAACTTGCTATTATTTGTCAATTTATGCTTCCACCAAAATTTGAGAGCATTCATTCAAATTTTCAGCATATTCAATCTCAATACTAAACTGATACACTTTTCTGATTTTTTTTTTTTTTTTAATCTGAAAATTTCAGCTTACATCGGCACATTTCCCACTTTATATACAATTTGAAAGCATCACAAAATTTGTCAAAAGTGAGAGAACAGTAAAACCTTTAGAACTTGAAGAAGGGTTGAGATTCTCGGCATACAGTGGCGTATAACCTCTATTTTCTTTGCGAGGCAATTTCATCTTCTCTTCAAGGGGGAGTGAGAAGAATCTTTTGCTCTCATCAAACACTTGCTTAAGCAACTCCTGCTCTACCCCATGGTTTATGAGGTAAAAGAAACCACATTCTATGCATGCCTACACCACACATCCGAATACTGATGAATTTGGGAACAACATGATGAGTCATTCTAAAAAACAAATCAAATTAATATTATCATTGTGATAGCTTCATACACATTACTGGCCCATTTCTAACAGTTTATAAGCTTTCCAGTTAATTGGCTTACCTTAACAATTAACAACCATATGCTTATCAGAAAGAATTCTTTAGGCTGTGTTTGTGGACAAAAAATAAAAAAGGAAAGAAAATGTGAAGGGGAAAAAAAAAAAAAAAAAAAAAAAAGAAGCTTAATTCAAATTTCCCTTCCCTTTTCTTTTCCCCATGTTACAAAATAAGGAGTTGTTTGGATAACCCAAGAAATTTAATAGTATCACTGCACCATTCATAGCTTTTAACATCATAAACTAACATTGCATAATTAATGAGTTTATCTATTCTATTATATAATGCGAGCACCCAAGTTGGTGTGAACACTGTCACCCATTTTACCATTCCTAAACTGCCCTTATACAATTACCTCAGTATGTAACTAGTTGATTTTCAATACACACCGTCTAGTTAAGCAAATGACTTCCCAAATGACACTATATCACTTGTCCACTATAACACTGCTGCTTTTCTAAGCTGAAATATAACTACGTAAACATTCAAGTCCAATGGGATGTCCAAACACGCCCTAAATGCACAAACATGTAACTTGATTTTAATTTCTGGGTACTTTTGTCTTGATTTGCATATATAATATACCAAATCTGAAAAAAAAAATTAAATTAATTAAAAACAAAAACACACACCTGGTGAAGAAAAACGTAATTCTTGAAAATATTCTATTGATGATAAAATAAAGCTGATATATAGGGCAAATATGCAAATACAGAGTTGTGTGTGTATATATATATATATATGCGCAGTGATAAGGTGTGAAGAAGAAGAAGAAGAAGAAGAAGAAGAGACCTGACGGATGGAATTGGCGGTGGAGATTCGATCGGGAGAAGCGAGGTCTATGATGGGAAGCTGTAGAGCTTTCGCCATTTCTTCCTCTGCAAATTTGTATCCAAATCGAATTTGATACAGTCTCTGTCTTAGACCATCTACAACATGTATTCTTGTTTTCCAATGAAATAAGTCAAGTTACCCATATCAAATTGAAGATTATTTTTGACTTTTCATCAAATTGAAATATCTCCAACAAATTGAGGATATGGTTAGTGTTGCAGGTACACAGTACAACTGGTCCATTGTTCTTCAGATAACCTTTTCCTTGCAAAATTATTGTTCTGATCAATTTATATAAAACCAGTCGATTGGCCGGACATCTATTTGATCGATAATTTGATGAAATATATAAAAATTTCATTGGAACGCTTAGTATTAGATGAAATTTTTATTCAAATTTTTACTTAAATTTGGTAAAATAAAATAAAAAAGAATATGAGTTGGAGATGTTCTTAGAGGAAACACTTATGGAGATTTTAATTAAAAAAAAAAATATGGCATACCTTTAATTTTTTTTAAATTATAATTTAAAAAAATGTCATAACTAAAAATAATTAAAAAAATTCATTAATTATGACTAAAATAATGTCATTACAAAAAAAAAAAAAAAAAAAAAAAAAAAAAATTAAAGAAAAAAATGATATAATTAAAAGACATAAAAGTGTGTATATTAAAATTTTCCTTCTTAAAAAACCCAGCCAGCTCATATTTTGACTTCGTAGGACTAGACCAGAGCTTTCTCAAAATTCATTTTTGAGTTAATTACATTTTTTTCCAAAATAATTTGACACAAATTTCATTTTGTTTGTATAGCATTACTAAAATGGTTGTCAATTTTGTAAGGTATATACATAAATAAAATCAATAAAAATTTAGACATAATAATCAAATTGAAATTGAATTTTGAGTGTAAGAACCAAATTATTTGATTTAAAACCATAGGAACTAAAATTAAAATTGAGTCAATATAGAGTTGAAATTGACTCAACTTTTTGATTGCCTTCAAGTAAATTCAAATATTTTTCAAGACCTCAATGCAATAATACAATATTATTATTCTGTTAGGCTATAATATTTTTTGAATTATGAATGAGAATAATATATGACTATGTAATTTATTTTGAGTGTTGCTAATAAAATTTCGTTTCAACACAAGTAAAAAATAAAAATAAAAATAATAATATGGATAGATTATTTCATTATTTTTTGAAATTTTTTAAATCTTTTTATTTTATTTTCTATTTCCAACCTACTTTTTATTCCAATCTTGAATTAATCATTGGCTCAAGTCACTTGTTAATATTTGTTTTCATTTTTGTATGAATATTCTATAATTTGTTGGAGAAATTTACCTTTTGATTAGTTAAACTTATTTTAGTAGTAGTTTTTGGAGAGACTTCACGATAGATAATGATGGGGGCAATTTAAAAGAAACTTCACACTACAATTTCATTTGCATTGGACTCATTGATGCGTTGTGTATAAGTGGCTTTTTGGTAGTTGTTTTCTTTAGCATTTTTTTTTTTTAATTTTTTTTTTTTAATTTTCTTGGTCTTTATTATACTTGTTTAAAATAATTATCAAAATTTTTTACTCTTAAAAATTGAACAAGAAAAAATTGGACATGCAAGCCTTAATAAATTTTTAATGATGCATCTCTTCAGTTCTTTTCAGCAAATAACTTTCTCCCATGCCATCCATTTCAACTTCACAGAATGATTGAAATAGCTATTTTAACTCCAAAAAAATCGCCTTTAATGTTCGATAACACACAAGTGGTTGTACTATAAGCTAAATAGTAATAAAAAAAAAAATCTTTGTAAACAGAATCCGATCACAAAATGAGACACAATTGTACGTATAAAATGTCTAATTCTATGATTAAATTTTGTGCATGTAGAAGAACTGAAATAGTAACGTCCTGCAGAATAATATACTACAAAGAAGTCTCAGTCATACCACAATATGAAAATGCATTCATGCCTAGCTAATATTAAACCACTAACTAGTGCACCATATAGTAATACATATGCAACACAAAATATCCAGAAGACATTGTCACCACCATGTTCAATACACAAATCAAACACATAAATTTCTCATCTCCTAACAGCGATTCAAAGCTTCAATGAGCTGGGAATTGGCTAGAGGTAATCAAACATGTCAGCCGGCAATTCATCAAAGAAACTATCAGCTCTTCCATTGTTCCTCCCCGTGCCATCCAATTCAAGAAATGGTGAGCCAAAGTTGATCTGTGACACATTTTCAAGTTCAACAGCTTGTCGAGTGCTCGCGAACACATCAAGAAAGTTGGATTCACAGAGGCCCAAGACGGAGTCGTGGCTTTCGGGCAAGAATGGGAGGTGGGTGAAGGAGTGTTGGAGAGGGGTTTGAGTTGAGGACTTGTTGTGATGGTCAGTCTCTATGGTGTCAAGTAAGGGCATGGTTGAGTCTAGATTGATCGAGTTTGGGGTCATCATGAAATTGGGTAGTGACATTATCTGCAATATTTCAGAGTTTCCCATGGAAGAAGAGGGGCAAGATTGACATTTTGAAGATGATGATGCTTCTTCTTTCAATTGGGGGGTATTGAAGTCTGGTGCCTGATATATAAGACACATGCTTACTATAAGCAAACATGGGGATAATTGGGAAAAACTATGATTGAACATGGTAGCTTTACAAATTGAAAATAGGGAAACTCAAAAGATAATAAATGAGAACATGTGAGGCTCTTGTACATTTTGTTCTTTTCAGACTTTCCATACTATGAGTCCTTTTAATTAGTAATTATAATTATACAGAATCTTTTCTCTCTCCTTACTCTATGAAATGCCAACTTTTAATTAATAATTGATCGTTTTAACACATCGTATTATAGTTCTCATCTCAAGCCAATTTTCCTTTTTTTTTTTAAAAAAAAAAAATTTACGTAATGCTTTCATTCTTCCAAAGTTCACCAAATTTGTGGGAAACTTGTTTGGTTAGTTTTTATTTTTATTTTTCATATTTTGAGAGAAAAAATAATGAGAAGTTTAAAAACACCAATCCTTTTCAAAATTTCTTTTTTGTGCAAAATAGTTTTTAAAATTTGAAAATAAAATTTTGGTGTTTCCAAAAATCGGTTATGTTAGAAAAAAAAATTGAAAATAAGTTCGTTAAACAATTTTTTTGTGTTTACCGAAAAATGAAAACACAATCAAACAAATTGGACATGAAATCGCCTAACATATGTCGACCTATCTCAAAACAATGATATTATCAACTAACTTCATGCTTTCAGTGATGCTTAGAATCTTATTATACAAAAGAACATGAACTTTCAAGTTGTTCAAAACAGTAGTCCATGGTAAGTGAAGCAAAATTTAGTTCTGTTTCACAGTAGAATTTATGAAGTGTTTCTCAAAATAAAGAAAAAACTTCCCATAGAATTAAGGATAATGTCAGTATCAATCCATAACATGCATTTAAACACACACACACACACGAAAAGCCAAAATAAACCACCCATGATCACTTATATAGATTAAATTGTCAAAAAAAAATGTGAAAAAATGACTAATAATTTGCAAATTGAAGAACCAAAAAAAAAAAAAAAAAAATCATGACCAGTGAACAAACCATATTATATATGCATAAAATTTAAGCATTTAAAGACAACACAATTAAATCAAACAAATTTTTCGAGCAAAAAACCCAAAAATGATTTAGATATTGTCGATTTTGTTACCTTTGGAGTAGGCATTTCATGGACAAGAGCAGGAGATTTTCCTTTAATTTTCTCCAAGTTGATCGTTAGAGGCGACGACGGTGACTGCAGAATTCTTGCCAACCTCTTCTGCCTAGTACTCCAAAAATTCTTGACATCATTGTCTGTCCTTCCAGGCAAATACGACGCGATTGTCGCCCATTTGTTCCCAAATCTTGCTTGCAAGTCTGTCACCACCCTCTCCTCCTCTGCCGAAAACTTGCACCCACTATTTTTTTTAATTTTATATAATTAACAATCCATTAGCTACATATTACAACAACAAAAAAACATAAAATTGAAGGGCCTTTTTTTTTTTTTTTTTAATTTCAAAATGGAAGGGAAAGAAAAAGTTGAAGATGTTACATTTTGAGATTGGGTCTAAGCTTGTTGACCCATCGGAGGCGACAAGATTTGCCAGTTCGGGGCAAGAGACCCATGGATCGAATGGAGCTCCAATCTTTGGGACCATACTTGTTAACAAAATTCATGAGTACTTCGTCTTCTTCGGCGGTCCATGGCCCTTTTTTGATCACTTGTTCGTCTCTGTGTCTTTCCATAAAACAATTTCTTTGTAACTTACCCGAATGAGATTGGTTCTGGGTTTTTGATTTCTGATTCTTTTCAAGTTATGGGTCTGAGTAGTGTTCAGGTTTGATTCTTTTTGAGTTTTTTTTTTTTTTTTTTTTTTTTTTTTTTTTTTCCATTTTGACTTGTGTGTGTGTTCATTTGAAAGTGGCGGTTAAAACGGTTAGTGGTAATAGCCATCACACCACGTTCGTATTTTTCTCTCTTGAAATTCAAAATATACTGAAATTACGATAGTGTCCCCGATTGCATGTGTTTTGTCCCTAGATTAAAAAATATATAATTCAAAAGCTTAACGAGATAAATGGTATCAAAAGACCTTATTAATCTATTTATTCATTTAAAAAAATTAAATTATTGGGTAAATTATAAATACACCCCCTAAAGTTTGATTAAAATATAAATCGTCTCCTGTGATTTTGAAAATTACATTCCACCTCCTGAGGTTTCTAATTTTATAACAAATCGCTCCTTTTATTAAGGGCAAATTACAAACACCCCCATCGAGGTTTGACGAAAATACAGATTTCCCCCTGAGGTTTGAGAAATTACATCCCGCCCCCTGAGGTTTATATTTCCATAATAAATTGCCTCCTGAGATTTTTATTTTCATACAGATTCCCTCCTAATTTCTCATAATTTGTTATGAAAATTTAACCATCGGGGGACAATTTGTAATTTCTCAAACCTCAGAGGGAAATCTATATTTTCACCAAACCTCAAGGGGGGTGTTTGTAATTTGCCCTTTTATAATAAATCATCAAGTTAATTAACAGTTTTTAATGATGTTAGAAATATGTTTCAATTAATAATTTAAGTAATAGGAGAGCAATTATGAATTTCATTTTTTTAGTTAATTCTGTTAAATAAAAAATACTAATAAGGAGATATTTGTAATTTTTCAAACTACATGGGCAATCTGTACTTTAAGCAAACCTCAAAGAGTATATTTGTAATTTACCCTAAATTATTTAGACATTTATTTTTCTAGGTATGATGAATTTTTTGATAATGTCTGCATTTTCTTCTTTTACTTTTTTTCTTTTCTTTCTTTTTCCTATGTAAAATAAATCCCGGTTCCAATATACAAAACTTGGTATTCATAAAATGAAAAGAAAATTTGTTTTCTTTCATGTTTTCCCTTCTAATTTTAAAAACATTAGATCCAAAAAGAAAAAAATTATGAAATGATTGTCAAAAGAAGAAATGATATCTAGGACTAAAAAAATCTCACATACCTCCAATATATTTTCTTATTCTCACTATTTTCCATGGAAACCAAATTAGAAGTGAGCAGTGACTTCTCAATTAACATAACCATGAGCCAAGGCAACTACAATTGCACCCCAAACTGGCATTTTAAGTAATTATTTTGGAAGTTTGAACTAACATAATCTTCATTTTCAATTTCTATATAAGATGCACATGCACTTGCACAACATGATTCATTAGATATCAAGAGGAGAGGGGGGGGGGGGGGGGGCGGGAGAAAGGAATGGAAAATTTTTTAAAACTTAAAATGGCAAGAGCCATGAATTTTACTTCAAAATAAAATACAAAAATTTCTACAACTCTACATAGGATAGTATTTTCAGTAAAACTTTTACCGACACTACAAATAGAAAACAAGGAAATGGCCAATTAAACCTAGCCTTCATCCTCTGTAAAACTCAGCTCCTCGGGCCACCCCTCTCACTTCTCCCCAACCGGTAAAATCTGAAACTAGCACGCTATTCTCATTGATCTCCCACATTATGCAATCGGAGGTATCACAGAAGGCCAAGTCTATCTTTGTTAAGGTCACAACATGAACACAGTTCATCATCTTCTGGCTAACCTGCTTCTTCTTACTCCCCTCATAGCTGTAGAATAAGAAGTCGGTCCTGTGAGTCTATCTGGACTCTGCAGTTCATCTTCGCTGGTGTCATCAGACCTCCATCTTGGTCCACCATTTCCATTTCCATCTCCATCCTCCACAGAACCCTTCTCCCCATGGCTAAAAATTTACAAGTGCAATATTAAAAAAGTGAAAATTAAATTACTAATAACAGATACAATACCCATTTCCAAAGGTCAGGAAGAAAAGGGGGACAAAGATTTTACCTCCAAGACATGCCCATTGGATCATCTGAGTGGACTGCCTTCAAAGGTCTATGAGGTCCATCTGATGGGACCCGTTTACCAGATGCTGCAAGGGAAGACGGCCTGGTATTTTGAAGTCTGTGTGTGAACCCATTTTCTTCTTTTTCTGGAGACAGTTCATCAAATTGATGATCTTGGAAGGTTCTATTCTGAGGCAGTCTTGATGAACTTCTGTTGAACTCTTTTAGTGGGGTTACCATCATTGCACTAATGTGACGAATACCAGGAGTACGGGTGTCTTCAAATTTGAACTTCTTGCTAGCACCGCCTTGAGGCTTCAGGACTCTTTCTGCATTGGTAAAGAAACTCCCTTGCAGAATGGAGGGAGTACCATGGTTCCCGAGTTCAAAATGGGAATTGTCAGAAAATCCACCAAGTTTTGATGGAGTTTCAAGAACTGAATGTTTCGAGGAAGGGATTACCTTCTCCATCCGAAAAAGAAGGGAAGAATCAATAGAGGCAGGAACCAATAAACTCGTTGAATTTGGTTCCTGGAAACTCACAGGATCAGACCTTGCAGGAATTCCAGTATCATTAACAGGAGAAACAGCAATTTCAGGCAATTTTCCAGTCTTTGCTTCTTGTTGTTGAACTTCTGGCAGCAACTCCATGCTCTTTTCCTATTAAAAAAGAACACAAGAATAAACTTTATTTTTTGATTGGCAAAAATAAAAGCATAAACTTTACTTTTCTTCAAAAATTGTATTTGTTATAATCAATAGTAAGCACCACCACATAGGCACGTAATCCTCTATAATGTGACTCCTGAATTTCTCACTCAATCATTAGTCTCTGTGCTTGTCTCAGTTCATCAAAAAGTAACGATTATGTTGATGTACAGATGCAGAAAGTATAGGATTGCAAGAAACACATTCCATAGAATATAGCCCCCTACCCCACCAAAAAACCAACACACAGAAAAGCATGTTTGCCAGACATTTACTGCCCATCTCAATATATTTTGATTACGGGAGAACTTAGCAAAGATTGTACTTAGTTTGCTACATAAGGATAACTAGCTAAATTAGACCTTGATCATAAATAGAAATAACAAGCATACAAAGTTGAAGTCCATCAAAAACATATCATGTGTGAATTCTCAATTCTGCATAAAGTGATTCACAACCACCACACAGAACTTATTTGGAATACAAACCAACAGTCCCCAAACAGACAACAGAGTAAGGAAAGTAGTTTCTTTTCCATCGGAAATCAAGGATGAGTAGAAAGCTGTTCATTTGAGGGTAAGGCATAATATAATTTTCAAAACTGAATTGTAGGCATAATATAATTTTCACCAATTCAAAATACTTACAACCAATCCTGCTCTCCAGTGACTCGCTGATCTCATTCTGAATAAAAATTCTTCACTAACAGAATTCTTTGAAATGAAGTCCTGCTCCACACTCTGAAGTTTACGGTCAACTTGGTATGCCTCAACATACCGGTAGCGCTGAAATGGGTCAAAAAAGATAGGACAAGTCAGTGAAAGTAGTAGGCAATATATGTGACAAACATTTGTTGTTACATAAGGAGGTAATGGATTCAATTCACTCTCTAAAGTCATGAATCCACACAGACCACAAATTTACAGGAAAAACGCCTAAAAAAATAATCATACGTGACTATCATATCTGAGTTAACAGTGTTATCTGCTACTGACAGTTGGCAAAACAACGTCAAAATCACATGAATCATAGGAAAGAACATCGTTTTCAACTTGGAATAGATTTAGAAGTTACCTGCAGATAAAAAACCACAAGAAGACTTCCAACTGTCGTTGAGGGATCATCAAGAGCAAAGTCTAAGAGGCTCTTGTGGAGGTATTTCTCTTCGACTGAATTCCATGGCAATTCTATCATTCGATCTACCAAGTTTCTCCGGATGCAAAGACAACAAATTTCAGTAACCAGTGCCTCCATCCAGTCCACCCAGGTCCTGCACTCATCTTTTAGATCGTCTAAGTGCCCATGCTTCAGCTTCTTTTCCTTAACTTTCATGCAGAGCGTTCTCTGGTACATAAATGCTTCAGTCAGAAGTCCACACTCCACTCTCACTTGAACTGCAGTGACAGCCTCACCAAGTGAAACCAACTGTGCTCCACCATCAAGCCCACACCACCTTAGAACCATAAGAGCAGCATCAGGATTTTGTCTTTCCAACAAAACTTGTGCAACCTTCGGATGAGTTGTTGGGCCTGAGATTTCTGGGAGAAGGTGACAAGCTTCCTGTACCAGACAGCATATGAACAATTAGCATACACAACAATGTAAAGAATCAGATAACTCTGCAAGGACCAAAAAGAGGTCTACCTTGTACCCACCAGCATGCTATCAAGGACTGAAGTCAGGCTCTAATAGGCAAATATCATTTTAAATGTGAGCTAAATAGGGCCTAACACAAAAATATTTCATTTGTAAGAAGGGCCATAGCTCTGATAAGACAGATAACAAATCCTCTTTCTAGACTAAGTAGAAATATGACCAAAAGTAGCTAATTCAATTTCCTCAGGTAAAGTTTGACGTAGCCAGAATCATCAACCTTGTTATTTCTGATTCAACATGTTAATTGTAAGTATTTGTTTCGTTAAACAATTAATTGACCATATTTAAGTCTTCAGTAATACTTTAAAACTACATTCTAACCGACGTAGTGTGTACTAGAGCATTGCACTAGTTACTATAATTATAAAATCAATTATGAACAGTATGAAAGAAATAGAGTAAGAATTTTTAAGCACTAGAAGATATGGAGAAATACCATAAGATGGATAGGCTTAATATTACACGTAGGGCCTCAACCAAAAGCACAATTATGTATTCATACTCAACAAATTTCTGGAGAAAACATGACAAGTTACCTGCAGAGCATCATCAGTGTAGTCATCCAAAAGATAAAAGGTAAAAGATTCCAGTAAGGAATGCCTGGTTATATTAAATGTAGCTGCAAAGTCATCTATAATGTGTCTCCATTCCCCTCCAGGCCTTGTCCAGTGCTGATCAAACAGGTAATAGAGAAACTGAAATAAAATTAAGGAAACAGAAGTAGGAATGAAATGAGCCAAGTCAAGCCAAACACTCAGCTATTCAAAATCAACTCAGTACTGGTGTTATGATTGACCTTGAATCAAGTTCAGATGAAGTTTTGTCAGCCTTGATCAAGCTTGGCTTGTCCCACAGTAATGAGTTTGATTTTGGCTCAGCCCAGCTCAAATGGAAACAGTAAATAAAGACCAATTCAAAAAAAATTATTGGATATAAAGCTGATGGCAAGATGGTCAATAAACATAAAACTTTGGGGACACTATGGTACAAGTAACATGTATTTAATGTAGGAAAAATTAAAAATAGTCCATGTCTGTTGTTCTGGTAGCATTAGCCAGATTCGACATGGACATGATAAAGCTCATGTAGGTGATGTGTAGGCAAGGAGTCCTTTAATGCTTGACTTCTGTTTTCATTCCAAAAAAGCATAGATTCTTTGGTGGGTAGCCTATAAGAACGTGAAATTATCATTTGTTCTTTATTCAATCATGGGTGTATGTAATGATTGTGGCTTGTGAGGCTTGCATCCTTTTACCGCTTGGCAGTTAACCAACCACTACATCAATTGATCCCATTACATAATTAAACCTTGTGGCTGCTCACTCTTTGATCAGTGATTCACTGACCAAAAGATCAATGATGAATCTCTCCAAAATCTGTTCTTCAATCAGTGACTCACCAGCCACTATTTTCCAGGGCAGACTTACATGCTCTTTCAAGCTGAACATAAGGTTGATCGAGCTCAGTTTATTAGATAAATGAGATCACAATTTCAGTTTAAACTAAGCTTGACAGAGTTTATGAACCAAGCCAAACATAAAATTGATTAAGCTGCTCAAGCAACTCGGTTCATTTTACACCCCTAGACAAAAGAAAATACTCAACTAATCACAAAATATGTTCCATCGGCAAAAGCACCAAGACACAATAATGAGAAGGATACTATTGCTTGCTTTGCAAGCACCAAATCAGAACTCCCATGCAAAAAGAGTACATCAGCAGCAGCTCGCAGATTTTCAAATGGGTAGCATCCTGCCATCCCCTCTATCTTAGACCTGAAAAATGATGAGCTTTCATCCTTCTGCAAGGATGCAATTTCTAATTCCCCTGCCATTTCATGTGTGTATCCCTGATCTATATCAATATTCGACAGTGCATCTTCAATAAAAAGTGTGGAACCGTTGGTTCTACCAGACCCTACAGAGTTATTTACTGAATCAGGCCATGAACGCATAATTGCAGCTGATTTCCTTTCACGGACAGCAGCACGCCATGATGTGATATTAGTATACCGAGGCTTGACATTCTCCAGAAAGTGATGCCTTATGCACCATATCATCATCTCCATATGCTGGAAACCCAAAACAATGAAGAAAAAATTAACAAAATGTAAACAAATCAAAGTGATTGTCTACAGAGCTTTAGACCTGAAAATTTTCAAGGTAAACTCAGAACAATAACCAAATTCAAAAATGAAATAATATCCTAATAAAACCATGCCAACAAATACATGACAACAAACTAAAACACACAGAGAAAAGCATGTGCAAGAAAATGTGGCCACACATCAATGAAACAAAGGTAGCAACCCTATTAGCAAAAATTTCAAGAAACTCAACATAGGTATTTAGGAAACAACAAATTATCTTAAATTTTAAGTCATTGGTGTTCCACTTCCATGCATAGGTGACTACTATCACTGGAAGAAGATTTCCCTCACAAAACAAAGATATTTAAATATCTTAGCATATAACCAAACCAAGCCAAGCCAAGCCAAGCCAAGCCTTAAGTCCCAGCAAATGGGGTCAGCAGCATAAATACTTCTTCTCCACTAAACTCTATCCAATGCCATTTTATTAGTCAAATTAAGGAGATTCATCTATTTACTACACTAGTCCACGTTAATCTAGGTCTACCCCTTCCCCTAACGTTACCATATACCGTCACTGTATCGCATCTCTTCACTACTGTCTCTGTTGGTCTCCGTTGTATATGACCAAACCATCTCAAGCTATTATCTCTCAACTTATCTTCTATCGGTACTAATCTTACCCATTCTCGAATATACATAGTATAAGTTTAAATATCCAGAACTTGAAGAATCATACCTGCTTTGTCTTTAATATGCTTTCTTGAAGGTGGTGCAGATCATGAAGCTGTGCAGAAAGAGCACCCTTAAATGATGATTCCAAAACTTCCAGAACATTGGATATGCCAGCTAGCTTCACTGAAAACTTAAGAAGTGAACTCAATTGCATTTTCATCTCTTGTACTGTATGACTATCTATAAGAAGTGTTAAGAACCATCACCAAAATAAGGGGAAAAAGCAGGAAGATATGAAATATATATATATATAAGACAAATTACATTGACTTCTCCCAAGGTTTATGGCACATACATTAATACCCCTGGGTTCTAAAAATTACATCCCCCCTCCTACTGAGGTTTATAGTCACATTACAAAAAGCTGCCTCCATTAGTCAACCATTAGGCCAGCTGACAGATTTGATGTCAGTAATTTATTTTTTCTAAATTCCAATTTAACCCTACATCTATCTCTCTGGTTTTATCCCAACCTCTGTCAAGACCACCCAACCAGGCCAGGTCAAACCAATCTCTTTTTGCCTTCTTCTCCATCACAGGAGCTCTGACCAAGCCAATGCCAGCTTCTAAACGCCATAACATTCTTTCTGCCACCACTACCATTTTTTTTCCCTCTGTTACTATCTGTTTCTTACCACAGCACACCCCAATTGCCTCAGCCATCATTTTCATTCTCTAGTTTCTCTCTCTATTGGTATAACCATTGTGGCATTCTAATTAACAAATGTAGCTTTCAAAGGACAATCTAGGTTCGTATATACATACACATACGTACAGGTATACCACCATTCATCCATTACCAGCTTCCACCACCACACAACTTTTGTGTTTTCCCTCTTTTTTGAGCCAGTTGTATACACAGTTTTTGCCGTTGCCACCACACTTGCCGCACAACACATGATTGCAACTCCATTGGCAATCACTGATGAATTGAAGAGATTGGTTAATATGTTGCCAATGGAAATAAGGAGCATCATGCAGTGGCAGGTGAGGACAGTGACAGTGAAGATCACAGAGAGGGAAATGAGCCAACCACACTTGGGACTTTCTTCAAACAGGTTGGCTTCGTCTCCGTGATCTGTTTCTAGGTTTTCCAATCGCCATGGTTAGAGAAGGAGAAAATAGACGAAAAAGGGAGAGACAAACAGAGACGGCCCTATTAAGTATTATATAGGTTTTCTATATTTGGGGGAACCCATCACTGATTGTGAGAGAGAGAGAGAGAGAGAGAGAGAGAGAGAGAGAGAGATGATGATGATTTGGGTTTTAATGGTGATGTATTTATAGTGATGGTTGCAAATGGTGATCGTTTTGAAAAAGAGAGAAAAGGGAGTAGTTGCAGAGGAGAGTTGAGTTGAGGTGAAGGTGAAGGTGAAGGGAAACAAAGTATTTTTATTTACTTTCTTCTTTTATCAATGCTGTTAGTCAGCAAAATCTGACAGCAGTGTTTGGTCAAATTTCCAAAACCATGGGGGAATCTAATATTTAGTCAAAAACCTCTACGGATGTCACCATAATTCACCCAAATAAATAGAAGGCAATAGACAATATAAACATGTTTACTATGTGTAAGGATACAGAATCCTTGAAGTTCTGTAAGAATATTTTTGAATGTCCGCTTGCACCAATCCTTGACAACCACTTCATCCAATAAGAAAGCAATGACAGGATCACTTGAGACAGCATTTTCATCCATACAAACATCTGTAACATCTGTTAGCCCTTCCGTTAAAGAAAACTGAAATCCCAATATACAGAAAATTTAATAACAAATAAAGCAGAAGATTCTAAAAAACTACTAGGCTTATAACAAATGCATAGGGAAAACAGATGGAGGATCCCTCTTACCAAGCACATTTCAATTCACCATATTCTTGATGAATATTCTATTTCTATTGCTCAATAAATCCTTAAACATTAGGAGTCATAATTTGAATAATAATTCTTGTGGTATATGTTTATGGCGTGTGATATAAGTAGACCAAACAGTAATTTTAGGAAAAATATCTTTTAGATCTCTTTCCTTTATTTTTCCTCACAATCTCTAATATCGTAATCCTTTTTGTTATTACTCTAGATCATATGTATTTGTATATTTATATTTCGCATATTTATATTCCCTAAGTTGATTTTCTTGAGCTACACATAGACTACCTTAGGCTAGACTAAAAAAAAGACTATTACAAAAACTAGTCAATGCTCTCCATCCCCGTAGTGTTCGTGTTTGTAAGAGCATTTTAACAAGCATAGCTATTAGCTCCCACCATTTAACTTTAAAAATAAGGATACAGTGGCAAATCAGACAAACCAAGTTGTTCTCCAGGGCAACATCAAACAAAGAATAAAGCCGTTCAATATCAGCAGCTATCTGCCTCTCGCCATCTTCGTTTTCCTGAAATCTGTCATCACATTTTTTAGAGATTAGACCAGCCTCTATGCACTCATAGTAAAGGCGAAGGCGAAGTCTATTTCCATTCTTTGGTATTGGAATTCTACAAATTGGGCAAATATCACAACGCTGACAACACTCTGTACATAAAGATGCATGCCCACATGAGTTCAGTACACTTTCTACATAGCGTCCACAACTTCTCAAGTCTCTGGTTGCCCGGCAACGCTCAACTTTAGCTTCATTGCACAATTCAATCAAATCAATCGATGCCAAGCGTTCCAATGCTTCCTGAAATTGAAACGAAGAACCAAACATGATTTCTAGTACAATAGGCAAGAGCTCAACAATCTAACAAACATATGGTATCTGACAGGAACATGACAAAAAAGATGATGAACGGTCTTATGCACTTATCTAAATAGGTTGTACCTAATTTAGGTGGCAGTTAGCTTACCTCTGATCTGACAAGAGAAAATAATTGAAAAATCTAGTGAATGCACAGTGTCAGAAACTGATTCCCACAGTCCTCTGAAATAGGCCATCCAATCTCCCCAAAAACTCCTAATTCAAAAACTACTAATGAAATAGTCACATCCGTTTTCAAAGTATAACTTCTACAAAATGTAAGCATCTTCAATAATTTGTCTCACAGAATACATCTTCCAGTTAAACTAGTTTCCCATCATAATTGGTTGATTCTTACATGCAATTTCAATTTTCAGACCCCAAAGAAAAAAATTACTTCTATCTTCCTACTCTGAATTCTACTGAACCCTACCTGGCTTCTTGCTCATCTAGACACACTAATCCACCTTAATTCCAGCAACACCCGAAACTGCTAGTGAACTAATTATTTATGACAGCTAGACACCTATGATGACAATTAAAGAAGGCATGTATGAGAATTTATTTTATTTAAGGCATTAATAGGACAAATATAAAGAAGCAAAGCTTTCATTCCTCTATCTGGGGTTAGCTACATGAACCACATTTTGCCTTGCTCCATCTTGAGCCACATTTTTTAGAATATACCTTATGCAAAATTTTTAAAGATGAATGCGTAACGTGAGACGTTTTACTCCTCCTGAAGCGAGGCATAAATTCTGATTTTTATATTTAGTAAATAATTTAAATTTTTTAAAATAATAAATAAATACATCAAAATTAAATATAAATGTGTAAATACTTTTCTGATTAAGGCTCACAGCAGAGAAAGAAGCTTTGCTTTATTGAAAGTGAAATTGGTATTCCTAGCTTTAGTGATTGAGGTTCTCACTGAGCATTAACTTTTTATTGAAAGCGAAATTGGTATTCTTAGCTTTAGTGACTGAGGTTCTCACTGAGCATTAACTTTTTTTTCTTGATTGGTCATTTACTTGATTTTTCCTATAAAATATAGTTGCAAAAGGAGTTCTTTTTTATTTTTTACGTTTTTATATTTAAACCATCTACTAGACTAAGTTTAAAAAGAACCTAAGACAAACGCTTTATATGCGTACCCTTCACATGCTTATATTTAAAAGGCATATAAGACGCACCTAAGGCGCATGTCTCAGATTGTGTACACAAGCCTTTAGAGAGTAAAGCCTAAAAATCAAAGCCTTGAGGCGTTTCCTCAAAACGAGCCTTAATAAAGCCTTTTAAAACTTTGCTTGTATGTTAGTTATCTACCTAGCACATATCCCTTTAGGCCTTCCTCTCATTATTGCAACACCATCGGTTAGGATAAATAGGACTAAATTGTCGGTCAAGGCAGAGAGAAGTTTATGATATAGCACAGAAAATGGCGCTAGATTAAGTTAAACAAAGAGAAGAAACTAAAGTAGCCAACTAAAAAGATGGGATGTAATCTTTCTAGAGTTTAGAAATGACTTGAGTCTAAACCTTGACATGGACCATGCTAACACTAACACAATGACAAAAAAGTAATACTCATATGATATATCAATTCTGCCCTCGCTTAATGCCTTCGTTGACTTATATCCAGGAATGATTTTGTTATGTGCTAAATAAATCACCACAATGAATAAGGTCTACATTTACAGTCCTTACCTATGTAAACAAAACGAATTCAAAATATCAGCCTGGTTGGTTCCATATTTTGGAATTCAATTTTTAGAAAAATTTAGATTTTCTGTTTGGCTATCCAAAAAAAATATAAATAAATAATTTCCAAAACTCAATTTACTGAATGCACCTTGGAAATAGAAATATTCTATCTTCTTTATTGCTCAATGGTTGGTTGTTGTACCATTAGACCCAAAATCCAAAGCATCCCACTTATGCTGTGTTGTGTTTGGTTAGAGGATTTAAAAAGGAATTTGGAAAGGAAAAGAGAAAAAGTAGCTGAAATGTGAATAAAATATACTTACATTTTACCTAATTTCATACACTTTTTCCCTTTTCTTTTCCAAATACCTTTCCAAATCCTCCAACCAAACAAAAAGTTAGTCATTGTTTTTTGGAGAAAATTTTGAATTGTTGTTCCAAAATTCAAAAAAACTGGAACAACCAAACAATGATCCATTTTCTAAAAACATTTTTCAGAACAAAATTTTGAAAATTAACTTAGAAAATTGAAACCAAACAGGCTAATATCACCACTCCTCAAAAACTAGTCTTTTATGTATTCGTCTGTGCTATTATCCATAGCCTAACATCTTGACAACAGTAAATCACTTGCAAAACATAATTATGACACACCTCAATACTCAAGCCTCCTCAAAACGAATCCAAATACCAAATGTAAAATTTAAAAACAAAACTTGAAAACATCAAGAATACCACGCAGTACAGTCTTAATAGCAATCCTAATAAAAAAACCAATGCAGCAATTAGGGTTCATACAATTGGGTGTGATGTAGATAAAGACGAACATGCAGACCTGAACACGAGTGAGGTTGTAGTTCGGTTGGCGAGAAGGAGGAGGAGCCCCAACTGCGGCGGTGGAGGCGCCATTGGGGGTTAAATTTGAAGGGAGCATCGCTTCGTCGAATCTTCTTCCCATTTTCTGAACCAGAAAGTGATTTGTGTGTTGCAGAGAATGAAACAGTATTGAAACCCTAACGAGAAATGGAATCAGAGAACTGTACTATTCGATGATTGCTCGCTCGCACTCGAACAGATTGGAATTTGGAGAGAGAGTGTGAAAGTTCGCCTGAAAGTTGCCAGGGGAGAGGGGTTTTGGAGGAGGGCTTGGTAAGAATGTGTTTGGGATTTTGGAATTAACAATACTACAAACACACATTTATCATTGGATGGGGTTGGTTTTTTTGATTTTTTAGTGTTTTTAATTATTTTAGTTTGGGGATAAAAAAATTTTTGTTTGAAATGATTTTTTTGGATTTTTTTATTATTGTAAGATAAAAAATAAAATAATTATGATTTAAATGTGATATTTTATTTTATTTAGTTAAAAAATTTATTTTATATTTTTGTGACTAAAATAGCCATAACCTCATCCAAATCCACATGCCAAACGAGCACTCAAAATAAAAATTAATAGCTTAAATTCATTTCATATGTAAATTTTATATTTTATCAATCAATCTCCACCAAACAAACATATTCCAAATAAATTCAAAAATCTTAATGATGTGTTTAGTTGAAAGATTTCTGAAGAGATTTGGAAAAAAAAAAAAGAAAAAAGAATAAGGTGCATGAAACTATGTGAAATATAGGTATATTTTATTTACATTTCACCTTCTTTTTCTATTTCTCTTTCTAAATCCTTTTTCAAATCTCCCAATCAAAAGAGTGAATTCTTAGCATTTTTCTTTTTGAATATGCTTTTAATTTTAAAAAAATAGACACCGTTGTGAGGAAAACCTGGTTGTATTATGAGCATGTTTGTTTTGAAGGATAAGGGTGTGGGATTGGACTATTAGTCCTATTGGACTAATAGTCCATTGTTTGTTTGAAAATTTTTGTTCCGGACTATTAGTCCCACAAATATGGGACTATCCTATCCCATGGGGGGTGGGATAGAAACCATGGGATTGGTATCCGATTGGATTATTTTGTGAAATGTCCATTTTACCATCCATGCTATTACTTAGTAAACAATTAGAAAATGGTAAAATAGTCTTTTGAACATTTATAAATTATTTTTTTAGTGTTTTTAATTTAAAATTATATATTAAATAAAAAATTTAAATTATAAATTATAAATTATAAATTATAAATTTAATTTAATTAAAAACAATAAATTAAAAATTATGGCCTTATAAATTAAATTTTTTTAGTGTTGTTAAAAAATTAAATTTGCATATTAAATAAAATTATTTTTTTAGTGTTGTTAATTTAAAATTATATATTAAATAAAAAATATAAATTATAAATTAAATTTATTTAAAAATAATAAATTATAAATTATGGCCTTATAAATTAATTTTTTTTAGTGTTGTTGAAAATTTAATTTATATATTAAATAAAATTATCTTTTTATTGTCGTTAATTTAAAATTATATATTAAATAAAAAATATAAATTATAAATTTAATTTAATTGAAAATAATAAATTAAAAATTATGGCCTTATAAATTAAAATTTTTTAGTGTTGTTAAATTATAAATTGTAGATTACAAATTTAAAATTATATATTAAATAAAAATTATAAATTACAGGGGTAAATAGTCTTTTGAACATTTATCCTTATCTAGTCCGTCTAACCAAATATTGGATTCACTAAAAATAGTCTAATCCAGATATCTAATCCCATGACTAAACAAACATAGGATACAAATCCAATCCAATCAAATAATTCGGGGACAATGTATCCCGGGATTAACAGTCCGATGAATTACAATCCCCCCTTATCTAGTCCGTCCAAACAAACACACCCTATGATTCCAAACACCAACAGATTCTTATGAATCTAATCTTAAAAATAAAAAATAAAATAAATAAATAAAAATTGGAATAATTATTAGAATGGTCTTATTGAGTGAACTTATTTACTTATAAATTTTGAGTGAACTTTTTTTTTTTTTTTTTTTTTTTGGTATGGTCTCTCATTTTGATAATGACAAAATTTTTTAAAAAATTGTGTCTATGTAATAATAAATTGTAGATCGTAATAATATTGATAAATGTATCAAAGTGATAAATAATTGAGACATAAATTTATCATAGTTAACAATTATGAAAGTAGTAATTATTTTTATTAAATTAAATAAATATATATAATTTTAAAACATAATGAAAGTAATTTTGTATTTTAATAAATTATAAGTTTATTTTCTTTATTTTTCATCATCCGATGCGCAATTCTAATTGTTGTGATGTACTTTAAATTTTTATAATAATTCCTCAATTTTTTGTTTTATTTTTTGGGCAAATTGCATATATCTCCCTCGAAGTTTAGCTAAATTACAGATACTCCCCTGAGGTTTTGAAAATTACAAATACCCCCCTGAGGTTTATGTTTTCATAACAAATTGTCCCTTGAGGTTTATATTTTCATAACAATTTGCCCCCTAATTTGTTATGCAAATAGTACCTTCAGGGGGGTATCTGTAATTTCTCAAACCTCATGAGGGTATCTGTAATTTTGTTAAATCTCGAAGGGGGTATATGTAATTTGCCCTTATTTTTTCCAATGAGCTTGGAACCCAAATGTGCGGTGTTTGGGGAAAAAAATTTGTGGGTTTTTTTTTATTTTTTCTATTAAAAGACAAAATTTTTGCAAAATCAAAAAAAACAAATCCAAACAAAATATCACATCCAATCCCATAATCATTTCACTTTTTCTCTCATAAACATCACATCCAACCGTAAAAAAACCCAACTATCTTCCCAAACACCAAAAAAAATTTCTCCAATAATATCCTACAACTAAAAAAACCTACATAAAAACTCACTTCCCAAACACCCACAAGTCTGTCTGGGCTTTAAGAATCCAGAATGAGTCAGTTCAAATCTGACCTGTTGACCAATTAAATAATTTTACTTTGGATTAATATCTTCTTCAATTAGGGGTCTTTTGGGAAGTGGGTTATAATCCACTTCCCAGATTATAACCCACTTCCCTCTCTCACAAAAAGCTAATTATAATTCGCTTTTAACCAAAAAACTGATTATAATTATCTTCCCAAAACAGCCCTTAATCCCAAAAACAAACTATAATTTTCAAATCTCTCCCAGAAAATAAAAAACAAAAACAAAAACAAAAACTAGAGGGTTCACCCATCGCCTATTTGGAAAACATATTTTGTAAACTAGAGGGTTCACCTGTGGGAACATATTTTGTAAATAATAGCACGTGGCCACGGTGACGCCGAAGTGTCAACCGAGGTGCCATGTGGCTTAGTTCTTACGCCAAGATAATTTCGGTTAGGCCGAGGTTATCTGCGGAGATATTGGAATCCGGGATGAACGGATAAGGGACAAGAGTCTTAAAACAGGGGAGGATCTCAGTCTGGATAAAGATAAAACTCTTAGGGAGTTTATATCTATCTAGCTAGGAGTCTAAGATGAGTATTGAGCCAAAGTCCATTGAAACTAAGCTTCTACAGGGATTAGGTTAGTGCTAGCTATAAAAGTGAGGCACCCTCATAGGTCTAAGGTATGGTTTTTATGCTCTGTCTAGTGAGTTAAATACCATTGGCTATCTTTGAGAGATAATTATTGATTTGATCGTCGGAGTGCCCCCGGGTGGACGAAACACTACCGGATTCTTATCTTTCTGTAACAGATTGTTCGGGTTTAATCTATTTTGCCGGTGCTCTCTTGTTAAGTTTCCCTATTTGGTTGCGTGGTCAAAAATCAACACCTATAATTTGGCGCCGTCTGTGGGAAACGTAAGGAGAATAGATAGCCAACGACGGATAAAAAAAGAAGATTGTGGACGATATCCCTAGTGGGAGCGGTAAGCACTCCGATCCTAATGTAGAGGAGGAGAATTGTAATGAAGAACCTCAGGATCAGAATCCTGGGAAAAAGGACATCGGCCAAGAGGGAAACCCACCAAAAAAAGCAAGCCGAGACGAGTACTATAATGAAAGCAACCCCCAAGTATAGAAAGATAGATGCCTGAAGAGGGATGGCAAGATGAAGGGAATGGCAAATAAGTTGGCAAACCTACAATCGGTTGTCAACTTCATGATACAGAACAATGTCATGCAACCACCATTTTCATTAAAAAATACGCCGATTCCAGCAACCAAGAACGACGCCCAGAAAGGGAAGCAGAAAACAATCCCAGCAATCTCTCAGCATGACAAGGTGAAAGAACACTCACATCGGCCTTCACGGGATGCTGGGCAAGCAGAGTGCGGAAGAGAAGAGTCTTAGAGGACACCTCAGACCAAGGGGATTTATGTCAAAGAACATCGGTATGTTTAGGGAAAGGAACTTTGTTTTGACATGGCTAATAAGGAGAAGTCCAAGAGGACTCATAACGACGCCGGGAGCAACGCACCAAAAAGCCTGAAATCCGTTAACAGCCGAGCTCCTGGTCCGACTAAGAAGGATTTGAGAGACTACCTCCAGATGAAGCGACAAAATGCTGAGGTCACATCTCCGATCAAGCCAATAACACCATTCTCAGTGGAGTTGGATAAGTTCGAGGCCCAAAAAAAGTTCCATATACCGAGGTTCCAGATATATGACGGTAAGTCCGATCTGAACTTTCACATTGGCTTATATTTGAATTCAATGGAACTGTATACTGGGAACGAACCGTTGCTCTGCAAGGTGTCCCCCTCATCATTTGCGGAAATTGCATCAGATTGGTTTCACAAGTTGCCAAAAGGAATGTGAAGAGTTGGAAAGGCCTGGCCGAGATGTTTGTGGCCAAGTTTGTTACAAACAAATTACAGCCGTTGAGGATAGACTCCCTAATAACTCTGAAAATTGGCGATGGTGAAACCCTCAGGGCTTATGCCAAGAGGTATTACGAGGTACTCAACCGAATACCAGGATGCAACCAGAAGCTAACGGTCGTGTATTTTAAGAACAGCCTGGAGGATAACTGTCACGACCCAAACCCACGCCTATGGGTTTAGTACCGTAACCGGCCAGTAATTCGTGATTACCGAATGCCTGCTTAACAGTAAAGGCAATAATACAGAGTACAGGGGCTGGCGGAAGCCAAAACAGTAGTAAAAGGTGTCCAATGAGCTGTGATAGTCTGCGTGCAAAAAGACTTTTTCGAAACATATTTACATTCATAAGCAAAACATATATACACCATATGTACAAACATTCAGAGTACAGTACAAGTCTTAAACAGTATTACAAGACAGAGACGAAAGGGTGAAACCGAGACACCCTAGAACAGCCTTAGCTCGATCAGACTTGGAACCTCGAGGCGAGGCACGAAGGTTGGCTTGACAAAAAGGGAGCTAACCCGACGCTCTTAACTCCGATCTGGTGCCTGAACACCTACATATAAATATAAACAGTGAGCTAAAGCCCAGTGAATAACAGTTGTGTAAAGAGGTTAAGAATGAATGTCCTTTCAGTCATTAAGCAGTTATATCAGTCATTTAGAAACCATAGCAGTTATATGTGGTACATCCAATAGCAAAACAGTACAGTAGGTCTTAACAGACCGAACAGTCAGTTGATGGCCATCATAACAGTAAACAGTAGTGGTTCCAAACATGGGAGCCGAAAGAGATCTCTATGACAGTAGCAGTAACAGTATAGTAACAGTAAATTGCTATGGGTACCACGAATACAGTTTACAAATAGGACAAACATTCATTCATTAAACAATGACGTTTCAGTAAACAGAACAGTTGATCATTCAGAAAATATTCATAATTGAACATATCTTTACAACATTATTACTCACAGAGCACTGGGCTATAAGCAGCTAATGAGCGTCCTCGGATGCTAACCCTACACAGTTACAGAATGAACACACACTAAGTTACACACTTGGGAATCAATGACTTAGTCCCTATCTTGACTCGGTGTGGTTCTACATCAATATCCTCATTAAGATGCCTTAAATTAGGCTTAGGAATGCCTAAGATGAAATGAGGATGCAAAGATGTACTTTAAAACACTTTTCAAAATTTTCAGAAAACAAGGGTCTCGCTCGAGCGTGGCTTTCTTTGCTCGAGCGAGCTTGTCAAAACAGTGGGGTCGCTCGAGCGTGGACTTTCTCGCTCAAGCTTTCTATAAAAATGCAAAAAATGCTGGATGTTGAAAATCTCCGCTCAACGCCTGCTCGACGCTCGCTCGAGCGTGAGACACAATCCTCGCTCGAGCGTGCGTCTGCGTGCACCAAAAACCTGAGAGCTTGCAATCTACGCTCGAGCCAACATCCCTTCGCTCGAGCGGAGCTCTGAGCAAAAGATTGTCGCTCGAGCGTGGAATCCTTCGCTTGAGCGTGGAAGCCAAAATCTGGAATTTCCAGATTTGCCTCCCAAGCTCAAACCAAGCATTCAACACCTCAAAACTCAACCTCTTGGGCCCATTTTCTGGAAAAACACTTTAAACCCATAATATAACATGTTTTGAAGATCAATTTGTAAAATCAAAGCCCAAGGGTGAGTCAATTGAACACCAATTTCAAGAAACTCCAAGAACAAAACTCAAACATAACATGCATGTATTCAATTGAATTCAAAGCTTCAAATACATGATCAAATGCAAGTTTTAGCTCAAGAACATCGTGAATTCATGGACTACATTCAAATTATACACATGCATGGAAGGAATTCATGCAAACTGTAACAACCCTCGTACTGATTATCGAAAATTACTGAATTTAGTACTGATTACTGCTAAATGAGACTGATAATGACTGATAAGGGAACTGGATGAACTACTGAACAGACTGAATAAAACTGAAACTGAAATTGAATAAGTTTATCTATTATATTGCATTGCTATCTGTTTAAATGATTGATTATCTGTTTGAGTTATATGTTTAAACTGCTAATTGAAGGCCTTATCGGCGGCCGATTTAGAAACCGTTTAGAGTTTTGGAATCAGTAGAATATTTGTGATTTAATGATATATTTATCTGAAAATTGATTAGGAATGATTAAACTAGAATAATTTAAGCCAAATAAAGAGTTCGTCGAAATTACGGAATTGCCATTTGAGTGGACCATTGTTTATTCTTATCCTAGAGCCTTATTACACCTAGAGATACAATTGATCAGCCCCTTATTCTTGCACACAACCGACCAAGAGTTAGAGAGAGGGAGAGCTAAGAGAAAATTGGGTTCATTTGGTGAATTTGCTAAAGAACTTGAAGATTTGTAGCATAAATTGATAAATTGAGCTTGCAAGACTTGAATTGAGACTTAGGTAAGTGAATTCATTGTCTTCTTGTTATCTTGGAGCTTCATTTTGCATGATTCATGCCCAATTAGAGAGCTAGGCCATGATTTAATGCAAATATGTTGAATTGGACCTTAATTGTTGCATGCATGCTTGAATTGGTGCATTTTGAAGTTGAATTCATGATGGATTGTACATGCATGCTCATGTTTTTATCAAAGACCATGTTTTCATTTTGTTTTCCATCTTTGGAGCTCAATTGAGCAAGGATTGAAGATTGAATTTGGTTTAAAACCCATGCATTGCATGTTTACATATTGTTCTTGAAAATGGGTTTGAATTTGTATTTTATTGACTCACCTTTGGGGCTTGAATTCATAAATTGGCTTTTGAAACTTGTTATACATTGTTTTGGGATGTATTCTCCAGAATTTGGGCCCAAGAGGTCGAGTATTGAGTTGGGAATGCTTGGTTTGAGCTTGGAAGGCAAATCTGGTTCCAGATTTGGCTTCTTCGCTCGAGCGAAGGATTCCTCGCTCGAGCGACCAAGGTTTCCTCTGAGCTACGCTCGAGCGAAGAATTGGCGGCTCGAGTGTAAAAATCGAGCATCTAGTACTTTTACTGTTCATGCAGATCGCTCGAGCGAAGGATTTCTCGCTCGAGCGAAGCCTTTGATTTTGGAAACTCGCTCGAGCGATGGAAGGCTCGCTCGAGCGAGGCTCCTATTTTCAGCAACTTTTGAAAAATGCCTTCCAAGTGTATTTTTTTGCATCCTCATCCCATCCTAGGCATTCTTAGGCCTAGTTTAAGACATCTTAATGAGGATTTAGACATAGAACCACACCGAGGAAATTTAGGGATTTAATTATCATCCTACCAGACTGTGAAACTTAGTGTGTGTTCTATTTGTTAACTGTTTAGGGTTGGCTCTCGGGGACGCGCTCTAGCTGCTATTAGCCCAATCTCTGTGAGTAACAGACTGTGTAAAGATATGTTCAAAATGGTTATCTTTTGAATACTGAACAGAACTATTCACTGAACTGATATTGTTTATTGAATGAATGTATGTCCTGTATTGTGAACTGTACTGTGGCATCCTTAGCACTTATTGTTTATTGTTATTGTTACAGAGCTCTGTAGGTTCCCTTGTGGAACCATACCGTTTACTGATTGATGGCCATCACTATTGTTGAGTCTATTAAGACTCGGTCCTTTGGACCTATTGTTTATAGGCTATTGGATGTACCACATATGACTGATTGACTGAAATACTGAAAGACTGAAACACTGTTTAATGAACTGTTTTCATTACTGTAAGGACATTCATTCATAACCTCTTTACACATTATGTTATTCACTGGGCTTTAGCTCACTGTTTATATATATATGTAGGTTCTCAGCAGCCAGACCGGAGCTAGGAGCGTGGGTTAGTCCCCAGTTTTGTCAAGCCAGCCAATGTGCCTCACTGCGAGGTTCCGTGTTGCCATGCTATGGCTTGGGGTGTTTTTGTGTCCCCCATCGGTCTCCCTACCGTTTTGTATTACTGTATAAACTGTTTACTGTTGTACTGTACTGTTATCGATGGATTAGGTTCCCATACTGAACGATTGTAAATGATTGTATAGACTGTACTGTTTGGAACTGTATGAATGCATAAAAAATCTTTTTGGCATACAGATTGTCACAGCTCAATGGACACTAGTTATTTACTGTATTGGCTTCCGCCAGGCCCTGTACTCTGTTTTATTGTATTACTGTTCAGCAGGCCTTCGGTAATCTCGGATTACTGGCCAGTTACGGTGCTAAACCCATAGGGCCGGGTTTGGGTCGTGACAGAGTGGTATCAGAGCGATACTTAACCACGAGTTATACCGCACACACGTGTCCAAATGAGCTATAGGGTGTCCTAGAAAAGCAATTAGGGCATCTCATGAACTTGAAAAGTGTGTGCTTATGACTGACTGATTATATGTGAAAATGTTAAACTGTTTGAATGTATAACTGCTTATAATGATAACTGTCATAACTGTTTATAGTGAAATGGATAATGCAAACACCGCAAATGAAACTGAATCATCATCCTCTGAGGCCAGAATGGCCAGACTTGAACAAATGATGGGACTGGTAATTGAAAGACTGGATCGACAACAGAACCAACAGCCACCTCCTTCTCCTCCGGTTCAACCGGAACAGAATGCACCAAATGTACAGAATGTGAATGCTAATGAGGTGGACATTATTGCACTGACGCATAAATTCAGCAAGATGAAACCGCCATCCTTTCAGGGAGGCTTAGAACCGCTAAAGGCTGAAGCATGGGTCCTTGAAACAGAAAAGTTGTTTGAAGTTTTTCCGTGCTCAGAAGCACATAAGGTATTGTTAGCCACCTTCACCTTGCAGGAAGAAGCTAGAAGGTGCTGGATGTTGATCCGTGACACCAATACTGTGGTGACTTGGGCTCAGTTCAAGGAGTCCTTCTTTGAAAAATACTTTCCTCAATGTGTCAGGGATAGAAAGATAACTGAATTTGAACAACTGAGACAGGGAACAACGTCTGTTGCCGAATATGAGAAGAAGTTCACCGAGCTTGCTAGATATGCACCGCATATGGTGGACACCGATTACAAAAAGGCCAGGAAGTTTGAAGGCGGCCTGAATGTTCCTATCCTTGATAAAGTTAATATGTTGAAACTGCCAACTTATGTGGGTGTTCTTGATCGAGCCTTGATGGCTGAATCAAACATTGAAGCACTGAAACAAAGTGAACCACCAACAACAGAATGGCGTGGTAAAAGACAAGGGTTCAAATTCAAGAAAGGCAAGCATAACCCAGCAAACAAGAAACAGAATACGGGGTCGACGACTAGCCCCAGCCAAGGGAGTGGGTTTACTCCACCCTGCTCTGTATGTGGCAATAAGCACAAAGGGGTTTGCTACCAGATTTCAGGAGCTTGTTTCAAATGTGGCAAGGTGGGCCACAGGATTAAAGACTGTCCCTCTGCCCCGCAAGCCAGTAGTAAAGCTGCACCAAGCGCAGCAGCATCAAATGTAGCACCAAAGCCTAACCCCAAAGCTACCGGGAAAGAGCCTATGAGGCAGGGCCGAGTATTTGCCCTAGTACCGGGAGACGTTCAGAATACTAAGACCGTGGTGTCAGGTATCCTCTCTATCTGTGCTCAGAATGCATATGTATTGATTGATTCGGGGTCTACACATTCTTATGTGTCGCATGCTTTTTCACGAAAATTGAATAGACCCTTGGAACCCATGAATTACTTGTTAGCTGTATCATCACCTATTGGGGGATCCATGACATGTGCATATATGTATCCTACTTGTGAGATTATTGTTGGGGATATGCATCTGTTTATTGATTTACTGCCGTTGAACATAGATCATTTTGATGTGATATTGGGGATGGATTGGTTACAAAAATATCATGCTATTATCGATTGTGTGACCAAGCAAGTTGTTTTCCGTCCACCGGGTTTACCCGAATTTGTGTTTAGTGGAGTTGGAGTAGTACCTCCTCCATATCTGATTTCTTCTGTAAAGGCTGTTAAACTGATTAGAAAAGGGTGTAAGGGATATCTGTGTTCTGTACTGACTGTATCTGCTACTGATAATGTTAAAACTGATGTGAATTGCATTCCTATAGTTAGAGAATTCCCAGATGTATTTCCAGATGATCTACCAGGAGATTTGATTGATAGGGAGATTGAGTTTATTGTTGATGTAGTACCAGGTACACAGCCGTTATCTAAAGCTCCCTACAGAATGGCTCCAACTGAACTGAAAGAATTGAAAGTACAATTGCAAGAACTGTTAGACAAGAAGTTTATCAGACCTAGTACTTCACCGTGGGGTGCACCTGTTTTATTTGTGAAGAAGAAAGATGGCTCATTGAGACTGTGCATTGATTACCGCGAATTGAACAAGGTAACTGTAAAGAATAAATATCCTTTACCGCGTATTGATGACCTGTTTGATCAATTACAGGGTGCACAAGTGTTTTCCAAGATTGATCTCAGATCAGGGTATCACCAACTGAAAGTAAAACCGGAAGACATTGATAAAACTGCTTTTAGAACGAGGTATGGCCATTATGAATTTTTAGTTATGCCGTTCGGAGTCACGAATGCCCCTGCTGCATTTATGGACCTCATGAACAGAATTTTCAAACCATACCTTGATGATTTCATTGTGGTATTCATTGATGACATATTGATATATTCTAAGACTGTAGAAGAACATGAACAGCATCTGAGACTTGCCCTGCAAACCTTAAGAGAACAGAAACTGTATGCTAAACTGTCTAAATGTGAATTTTGGCTTGATCATGTGATGTTTTTGGGGCATGTTGTTAGCAAAGATGGAATTTCTATTGATCCGCAGAAAATTGAAGCTGTAGTGAGCTGGCCTAGACCAACAAATGTAACTGAAGTCCGAAGCTTTTTGGGACTGGCTGGATATTACAGAAGATTTGTCAAAGATTTCTCCAAAATTGCCTTACCACTGACTCAGTTGACACAGAAGGGGATATCATTTAACTGGACTGACCAGAGAGAATCAGCATTCCAGGAATTGAAAACTAGACTTGTGACTGCACCAATTCTGACTCTACCTACAGGTACTGATGGTTACACTGTTTTTAGTGATGCTTCTCATAAGGGTTTGGGATGTGTTTTAATGCAGAATGGGAGAGTTATTGCTTATGCTTCCCGACAGTTGAGACCGCATGAAAAGAATTACCCAACCCATGATCTTGAACTTGCCGCAGTAGTATTTGCATTGAAAATCTGGCGTCACTATTTGTATGGAGCAACATGTGAAGTCTACACCGACCACAAGAGCCTAAAGTACTTTTTCACACAGAAAGAACTGAATATGAGACAGCGGAGATGGCTTGAACTGATCAAAGATTATGACTTACAGATTTTGTACCATCCGGGAAAAGCCAACACCGTTGCCGATGCCTTGAGCCGAAAGTCAATTGCTAATCTAGCTTGTTTGCTGACTGAACAAAAAGAGCTGCTTTGTGACCTTGAAAAGTCTGAGATTGAAGTTGTTTTGAAAGAACAAGGTGGAACCTTAGCTGCTATTTCTGCTCAACCAGCCTTGATTGAAGAAATTAAGGAGAAACAGCAACTGGATGATTACTTGAAGAAAATCATTGAAGAAAGGGATTCAAAACCGAAACCGGGATTCAAATTTGACAACAATGTACTGAAATTTCAAGATAGACTGTGTGTACCAAGTGACACTGAACTGAAAAGAAGAGTTCTGCATGAAAGCCACAATTCGAAGTTTTCGATTCACCCGGGGAATACGAAAATGTATCAAGACTTGAAACAGAATTTTTGGTGGCCAGGAATGAAGAAAGAAATTGCTGACTTTGTGTCAAAATGTCTTCATTGCCAACAAGTGAAAGCGGAACATCAGCGACCCGCAAGCTTACTGCAACCTTTACCCATACCGGAGTGGAAATGGAAGCATATCACGATGGATTTTATCGTTGGATTGCCCCGCTCCAGAAAAGGTATGGATTCTATTTGGGTTATTGTTGATAGACTGACCAAATCTGCTCACTTCTTACCTGTCAAGACAATCTATAATGCGGACAAACTGGCTGTTATTTATATTGATGAAATTGTTAGACTGCACGGAGTGCCTGTGTCTATTGTTTCTGACAGGGATTCGAAGTTTACATCGAGGTTCTGGCAAAGCCTACAGACTGCATTGGGTACTGAATTGAGACTGAGTAGTGCCTATCATCCTCAGACAGACGGACAGTCAGAAAGGACCATTCAAACTTTAGAAGATTTATTGAGAATGTGTGTCCTTGATTTTCAGGGAAACTGGGAAAGTCATTTGCCGTTGGCTGAATTCGCCTACAACAACAGCTACCATTCGAGTATTGGTATGGCGCCTTTCGAGGCATTGTATGGCAGAAAATGTAGATCTCCGATTTGCTGGGTAGAAGTTGGAGATGGGCCTTTGCTTGGGCCCGAGATTGTGTATGAAACGACTGAAAAGATCAAACTGATACAGCAAAGACTGAAAACTGCATAGAGTAGACAGAAGAGTTATGTAGATGTTAGAAGACGAGACCGAGAATATGAAGTGGGTGATCACGTTTTTGTGAAAGTGACACCAATGAAAGGCCAGACTCGTTTTGGAGTCAAAGGCAAGTTAGCGCCACGGTATGTCGGACCGTATCAGATTATTGAGAAAATTAATCCGGTGGCGTATCAAGTTGCACTTCCTCCTGAAATGGAGCATATGCACAACGTCTTCCACATTTCGATGTTGAGAGACTATCTTCGAGATCCGTTTCATGTGATTGAGCCTACTCGAGTAGTGTTGAGTGATGACTACACGTACGAGGAACGGCCTATACAGATTGTAAACCGACGGATCAAGAAACTGAGGAACAAGGAGATCCCACTAGTGAAAGTTGATTGGCAGAATCATGGTGGTGTCTATGCCACTTGGGAAAGGGAAGATGACATGGCAAAAAGATATCCTGATTTGTTCCCACTGGATCCTGTTTTCTTCCAGACTGAAGGTAACTTGAGTTTAGAGGACTAAACTCCTTATAAGGAGGGGAGACTGTAACAACTCTCGTACTGATTATCGAAAATTACTGAATTTAGTACTGATTACTGCTAAATGAGACTGATAATGACTGATAAGGGAACTGGATGAACTACTGAACAGACTGAATGAAACTGAAACTGAAATTGAATAAGTTTATCTATTATATTGCATTGCTATCTGTTTAAATGATTGATTATCTGTTTGAGTTATATGTTTAAACTGCTAATTGAAGGCCTTATCGGCGGCCGATTTAGAAACCGTTTAGAGTTTTGGAATCAGTAGAATATTTGTGATTTAATGATATATTTATCTGAAAATTGATTAGGAATGATTAAACTAGAATAATTTAAGCCAAATAAAGAGTTCGTCGAAATTACGGAATTGCCATTTGAGTGGACCATTGTTTATTCTTATCCTAGAGCCTTATTACACCTAGAGATACAATTGATCAGCCCCTTATTCTTGCACACAACCGACCAAGAGTTAGAGAGAGGGAGAGCTAAGAGAAAATTGGGTTCATTTGGTGAATTTGCTAAAGAACTTGAAGATTTGTAGCATAAATTGATAAATTGAGCTTGCAAGACTTGAATTGAGACTTAGGTAAGTGAATTCATTGTCTTCTTGTTATCTTGGAGCTTCATTTTGCATGATTCATGCCCAATTAGAGAGCTAGGCCATGATTTAATGCAAATATGTTGAATTGGACCTTAATTGTTGCATGCATGCTTGAATTGGTGCATTTTGAAGTTGAATTCATGATGGATTGTACATGCATGCTCATGTTTTTATCAAAGACCATGTTTTCATTTTGTTTTCCATCTTTGGAGCTCAATTGAGCAAGGATTGAAGATTGAATTTGGTTTAAAACCCATGCATTGCATGTTTACATATTGTTCTTGAAAATGGGTTTGAATTTGTATTTTATTGACTCACCTTTGGG
This sequence comes from Camellia granthamiana, assembly GCA_036172215.1. Taxonomy (NCBI): domain Eukaryota; kingdom Viridiplantae; phylum Streptophyta; class Magnoliopsida; order Ericales; family Theaceae; genus Camellia; species Camellia granthamiana. The sequence continues at coordinate 45,508,382 of CM069916.1, read as the reverse complement.
GCTTGAATTCATAAATTGGCTTTTGAAACTTGTTATACATTGTTTTGGGATGTCTTCTCCAGAATTTGGGCCCAAGAGGTCGAGTATTGAGTTGGGAATGCTTGGTTTGAGCTTGGAAGGCAAATCTGGAAATTCCAGATTTGGCTTCTTCGCTCGAGCGAAGGATTCCTCGCTCGAGCGACCAAGGTTTCCTCTGAGCTACGCTCGAGCGAAGAATTGGCGGCTCGAGTGTAAAAATTGAGCATCCAGTACTTTTACTGTTCATGCAGATCGCTCGAGCGAAGGATTTCTCGCTCGAGCGAAGCCTTTGATTTTGGAAGCTCGCTCGAGCGAAGGAAGGCTCGCTCGAGCGAGGCTCCTATTTTCAGCAACTTTTGAAAAATGCCTTCCAAGTGTATTTTTTTGCATCCTCATCCCATCCTAGGCATTCTTAGGCCTAGTTTAAGACATCTTAATGAGGATTTAGACATAGAACCACACCGAGGAAATTTAGGGATTTAATTATCATCCTACCAGACTGTGAAACTTAGTGTGTGTTCTATTTGTTAACTGTTTAGGGTTGGCTCTCGGGGACGCGCTCTAGCTGCTATTAGCCCAATCTCTGTGAGTAACAGACTGTGTAAAGATATGTTCAAAATGGTTATCTTTTGAATACTGAACAGAACTATTCACTGAACTGATATTGTTTATTGAATGAATGTATGTCCTGTATTGTGAACTGTACTGTGGCATCCTTAGCACTTATTGTTTATTGTTATTGTTACAGAGCTCTGTAGGTTCCCTTGTGGAACCATACCGTTTACTAATTGATGGCCATCACTATTGTTGAGTCTGTTAAGACTCGGTCCTTTGGACCTATTGTTTATAGGCTATTGGATGTACCACATATGACTGATTGACTGAAATACTGAAAGACTGAAACACTGTTTAATGAACTGTTTTCATTACTGTAAGGACATTCATTCATAACCTCTTTACACATTATGTTATTCACTGGGCTTTAGCTCACTGTTTATATATATATGTAGGTTCTCAGCAACCAGACCGGAGCTAGGAGCGTGGGTTAGTCCCCAGTTTTGTCAAGCCAGCCAATGTGCCTCACTGCGATGTTCCGTGTTGCTATGCTATGGCTTGGGGTGTTTTTGTGTCCCCCATCGGTCTCCCTACCGTTTTGTATTACTGTATAAACTGTTTACTGTTGTACTGTACTGTTATCGATGGATTAGGTTCCCGTACTGAACGATTGTAAATGATTGTATAGACTGTACTGTTTGGAACTGTATGAATGCATAAAAAATGTTTTTGGCATACAGATTGTCACAGCTCAATGGACACTAGTTATTTACTGTATTGGCTTCCGCCAGGCCCTGTACTCTGTTTTACTGTATTACTGTTCAGCAGGCCTTCGGTAATCTCGGATTACTGGCCAATTACGGTGCTAAACCCATAGGGCCGGGTTTGGGTCGTGACACAAACCAACCTCAAATTGCAAGAATATGAACATGCATGCATAAATTAGCTCATAATTCAACTTTTTACTTTAATTCTTGACCTTAAGCTCCTATTCCTCCATGAATCATACAAGAAATTACTTGAATTCATAAACAAGAAGGTAAATATCCTACCTTAGGTCTTCAATTTAAGGTGTGAAAACTCAAATATGCAAATGCTCTTCAATTCTCCTAATTCTTCAAGCAAATTCTCAATTGAAGCTAAGTTTTCTCCTCTCTCACTCTTTCTCTCAGTTTTGTCTCTAGAGATGAACAAGAATGATGCATCAAAAGGCTCCATAACAATGTTGTAGGTATTGGCCCACTAATGGCAATTCCATGATTAACTTGAACTAATGCGATTTAGGTTTATTTAATCTAATTTAATCATACCAAATCAAATTTCAATTAAATCTACCATAAAATCACATAAATTCTAATTAACATATAACACTAATCAATTTCAGATTCGGCCGCCGATAAGGCCTTCAATTTACAGTTCGAACTTAAAAACACGAACAGATCAATCTACGACAAATAGATAGAATGCAATTAAGATAACACACTTATACAATAAATTCAGAATTTCAGTCTGATCAATTACTTATCATGTTCAGTCATAGTTTAGCAGTAATCAGAGGTGAAGGTTGTCACAATAACTGCATGCTGCGAAAGTCACTGGCAAAGACTTTGCCAAATAGAATAAAGGAGCTTATGGCAAGGATAGAGAAATATGTCAGGGCAGAGGAGGATACATCGAGAGCAAAGGCACCGAAGCAGGAAAAGAGAAACATCTCGCCAAAGGCAGACCGAGGTAATACTGGATTTAATAGACAAGAAACAGGATTAAGGGTTGCGCAAGCAGTCACCACTGTGTTTCAGATCCTGGTTTATAAAGTTCTAGAGAGGATCAAGAACTAGCCGTATTACAAAACGCCGGAGAGGATTCCTGGAAAATTTATGGGGAGAAGCTTGGGAAAGCACTGTGCTTACCACAATGAGGATGGACACCTGACACAGGGTTGTAGAGCCCTAAAAGCGCATTTGGAAGATTTGGTAAGACAAGGTCACTTAAGGGACCTAGTAGATGAGGCCAGAACGAGGGAAGAACAGGCAAGGCTGCGCAAACACCGGCAGCACCACCTCCACCAGCACCACAACCGCAAGTAGACGGACCTCGAGTGATCAATGTGATTCACTCGAGAGTCAATGAGAACGCGGTGCGTAGAGAGACTTAGAAGGTGAAACACTTATAGCATGTGTATCAGATCCAGCAAAAGAGGCCTATAATAGACGAACACCAGGGACCAATGGTATCCTTTACCGAAGCAGACCTAGACATGGTGCAGCATCCACACAATGATGCTCTAGTAGTGACCCTCAAGATTGGAGAATGCCAGGTAAGGCGCATTCTAATTGACCAAAGAAGCTCTTGTGACATTATGTATGTCAGATGTTACAAGGAGCTCAGCCTTCACCGAGATGATTTGGAGCAGTCCAATAGCCCGATAGTCGAGTTTAATAGAACGCTGACATGGCCCTTGGGAGCAATAAATTTGGAGGTGCAAGCAGGCACCAAGAAAGTAAGCACAGAGTTCACAGTAATTAATACCCCCTCCCCTTACAATGTTATCTTGGGAAGGCCATGGTTGCACGTAGTAAGGGTTGTTCCCTCAACACTACACCAGCTGTTGTGGTTCCCAACAGAGCATGGAATTGAGGAGTTCATAGGAGATCAGGTGCAGGCAAAGAATTACTTCATGGCAGCAATGAAATCCACCTACGACATGCGAGAAGCAAGAACAGTAGAGATTGAGGACGAGGACATAGATGTCCTGGATGACGTCGGCAAAGAGCCGACCGACAAAAGTGAAGAAGCCTTAAAGAAGATCCTGGTCCAACAAGGGGATGAATAGCGTTTTTTTTTTCTTGGCTCAGGCTTGGCCGATGAAGAGGAAAAGGAGTTAAAGTCATTCTTGCGAGCAAACATAGAGGTATTTGCCTAGATGTCATACGAGATGCCTGGCATTGATCCCAAGGTCACTTGCCATAAACTAAATCCAGACAGGTCCGTTAAACCTGTCATTCAGCTAGCAAAGAGGCCGACGTTAGTTTATGTGGAGGCAGTAGAGGAGGAAATTGACAAATTGTTGGAGGCCAAAGCCATTTGGGAGGTAAACTATCCAACTTGGTTGTCAAACACAGTTGTTGTGAAAAAGAATAATGGGAAGTGGAGGGTCTGCGTGGATTTCACTAACCTGAATAAGGCTTGTCCCAAAGATAGTTTCTCACTCCCCAAGATCGATCAATTAGTGGGTGCCACTTTAGGGCATGGAAGAATGAGCTTCCTAGATGCTTACAGAGGGTACCATCAGATAGCAATGTACCCCCCTGATGAGGAGAAGACTACATTTATCACCCCAAAAGGGTTGTATTGCTACAAAGTGATGCCTTTCAGGTTGAAAAATGCAGGAGCAACCTACCAGAGGTTGGTGACCAAGATGTTCAGACATCTGATTGGCAAAACAGTGAAAGTATACATTGATGACACGGTCGTGAAGACCAAAGAACCTAAAAATCACCTGGTCGACTTGAAGACAGTTTTCGATATCCTTAGAACATATCAGCTCTGACTCAATACTTCGAAATGTGCATTTAGAGTTGGGTCTGGTAAGTTTCTAGGATACCTGGTTACTAGAAGGGGCATTGAGGCAAGTCTGGATCAAATCAAAGCCGTCCTTAACTTGAAAAGCCCAACACCGGCAAAACAAGTACAGATGCTGACAGGAAGGGCCACAGCCCTGAATAGGTTTATAAACAGAAGTTCAGATAAGTGTAAATCATTTTTCAGTTTATTAAAGAAGGCCATAGATTTTTTGTGGACAGAGGAGTGCGAAGTCGCCTTGGCTGACTTTTAAAATACCTGACCACAGCTCCAGGTTCTCTCAAATCCGATACCTGAAGAGGAGTTGTTCTTATACTTTGCGATTTCAGAGCACGCAGTAAGTGTAGTAATGGTTAGAGAAGAGAAGGGAAAACAAAGGATAGTGTACTATGTGAGTAAAACCTTACCAAGTGTAGAGACTAGATACTTACCCTTGGAAAAGTTAACACTAGCCTTGATGATGGCTTTAAAAAAACTAAATCATTATTTCCAAGCCCACAAGATTGTGGTGTTGACTGAGCACCTCTTGAAGTCTCTGCTGCAACAAGGAGATCTGATAGGTGGGGGTAGCCAGATGGGCAGTGGTATTGGGCCAATACGATTTAGAGTTTAGACCTAGAATGACAATCAAAGACTAGGTTCTGGCCGACCTTATGGTCGAGTTCACACCTGGTGCCATCTCATGTCGGGCTCCAGTGAGCTGCGGCTTAGGGTGTCGAGGGGAATAAGAAGAGACCCAGCTGAGAATGAAAAACCCCACAACAAAGCAGAAGAAAGAAGAAAAATCCAAACCCTGCGATATTTATATCGACGACTCCTGCCGCTTGTTTGTTGATGGAAGTTCAAACCGTTAAGGAGCGGGACATGAGTGGTGTTGGTATCTCCAGATGGCCAAATGTTAGAATAGTCTATTTGTTTGGGGTTCAAGGCTGCAAACAATGAAGTAGAATATGAGGCACTAATCGCAAGGTTGAAGTTAGCAGCAGCAATGGAAGCCGACGAAGTGGCAGTCTTCTGTGACTCCCAACTTATTGTGACCACAGGCAACAGGCGAATATGCAGCCTGAGGTGAAAGAATGATAGCCTATGTCAAAGAAGTTGTTAAACTACTAGCCTTGTTTCAGGATTGCCAACTACAGCAAGTCAGCCGAGATGACAACAGCCATGCCGACGCCTTGGTTAACCTGGCTAGTACAATGAAATCAGAAGGGGCAATGACAATAATGGTTGATTATTTGTCAGGCCCTAGTGTGGAACCACTAATCACAGAGTATGAAGCAATGTGTGTGGAGATGGGTCCAAGTTGGATAAATCCAATAGTGATGTTTCTTAAGGATGGCAAGTTACCGAATGATTGCAAAGAGGCGCACAACACCAGACTGAAGTCGGCAAGATTTAGCCTAACAGCAGAAGGGCATCTCTACAAAATGTCTTTTACTAGCCTCCTTTTGAGGTGTGTGCACCCCTCCCAAGTTGAAGACTTATTGTATGAAATACATGAAGGGGTATGTGGCAGTCATGCTGGGGGCAGATCACTTGCTCATAGGGCTATTACTCATGGGTATTGGTGGCCCTACATGCAGAAGGATACTGAAGCCTATGTCAGAAAGTGTGAGAAGTGTCAAAATTTTGCACCTTTGATACATCAACCAGTAGCATATTTGAACCCAGTATCTAGTCATTGGCCACTTGCCCAGTGAGTTCAGCCATCGCACATTTGGAAAACATATGTACAAAAACTAGAGGGTTTACCCATCGCGCTTTCAGAAAACCTATGTATTCCATTTCTAGTACACAAGTTTAATATAATAAATCCTTAGAATAAATATAATACACAAGTTTAAGTGAAAGGTATCACAAAAATGTTGAAAGCTAGACAATTAACATAATCATTCTTCAACTAGTGGCGGCAAACAAACCCAAGACTTAAATGACACTTTAAACACAACGTTAAGACAATAATGGAGCTTGAGCATTCGGACAAAATCCAAATGGCGGTGGTTTTAAGAGCTTCACAATCAAATAATTACACAAATTTCTTGAAGGAAAACCTCCAAGTACACATTTTGCCCGGACAATGTTTTCATAAGCAGGAAGTATTAGGAGTGAGCAGTCGATATTTTAATTCGTCTAAATCGATCGAATTGATTTGTCGTATTTTGGATGTATGTGTGATGATGAATAGACGGTTGCAGATTAATTTTTTTCAATCCGTGTAGTTTTTGACGGATGACAAATTTGAGGTTCTTTTGGCCGCAACCAAACCGTCAAACCGCGAACACCCTAGTAATTTGTAAGACTTTGTTTTCCAATTTGTTTAAATATTCTGTTTGTGTTTTTAATTGAAAAAAAATTTAGATATTCTGTTGTGTTTTCAATTTGAAAATCCTTTTATCAAATGGCAAGAGTTGATATTTGGTGTTTTTGTGTGGAAAATATAAGACTTAATTTTGTTATTTTTTTAAAAAATCAAAATAAATAGTTTTTGAATGAAAAAAAAGTAATGAAATAGTTTTGATAATGCATGGTTTTCTTATATGTATTTATTATTGGTATTTAACAATTTACTTGATAATTTTTTAGTTATGTTAAGTTGGATTGTTATAAAAAAAAAAAAAATGTTAACAAGTTGTATTATATTCAAAATTTGTAAAAATTTTAACCGTCAAACGGATTTGCATCTATTTGCTAGTCCGCTTAATTCACATCCGTCAATTCGACGGACAGATGTTGATTGATTTTTTCCAATCCGCTCATTTAGCGGATGGATGACAGATTAAAAATTTTCTGGCCGCAACTAAATTACAAACACCCCTAAAAAGTGTAATAAAAAAAAACTTATCAATAAAGAAAAGGCATAATCGAAGAAATGACCATTAGATATATAAGGGTCTTTTGGGAAGTAGGTTATAATCTACTTTTTCAGATTATAACCTACTTCCCTCTCTCACAAAAAATTGATTATAATCAATTTTTAACTAAAAAACTGATTATAACCATCTTCTCAAAATAACCCATAACCTAAAATCATACAAAACTGAGCTACTGTCTTGAATTTCCTTGCGTAACACATGTGCTAAATCTCTTATTGTTTGCACTTCTCTCTCTTCCCTAGATTATCCACATGATCCGGTACAAAACACTTGGGAAGTGAACGAAAACAGATCCCGCTTTAATTTAGCTAGTACAAGGAATTGATATATCTCTTTAAGATTTTTTTAGTGGGTCAGTTAATCAGTTATCATTGATGTTATTTAAATTATAAATATATTTAATAAATATAATTGGGACAAGAAAACCAAACCCACTACACTTCTTCATTGGAATAGAAAAATCGGTGCAGAGCCAAGGCGAAAATGTAGTGGCAGAGCAGAGTAGGGAGAAATGACCATCTTTAATTTGGCCAAATAAGGCCTCCCTTTTATATAGGTAACCTTAACCTGTATTTAATTATTCTAATAAATACATTATGGGTCCATTTGAGAACATGCCAAAAAAGTCAGAAGTCAGTTTTTAATTCATTTTGGGTCACATCACTTCTTATATAAAAAAGTAAAATAAGTCAAAAAAGTCAAAAAGTTAATTTTTAATCATTTTCCCAAAACACCCCTATATGGTATGAATAATAAATTTATTCTTATCTAAACTATTTAATAAAATTAATATTGAGCAAATTAGGTGAAAATTATTTCAATTTAAATCACAAACAAAAATATTATTGAGAATAATAATTTTATGAGTATTCAATGTTTGTTTTGTAATTATTTTTTACAAGAATTCAACTTAATAATTGCTCTTATTAATGATGTGTTTGGTTGGAAAATTTATGGAGGGATTTGGAAATGAAAAGAGAAAAAATAGATGAAACATGAATAAAATATATCTATATTTTACTTAATTTTACATATTTTTTTCTTTCTTTTTTTAAATTTCTTTATAAATCTTTCAACCAAATATAGTATATATACCTTAATTAAAAAATTTATTTAATTGATTTTTAAAAAATCCACATAAATATATAATTATATAATTTTACCATTCAATTTAAATAAATAAATGGCTGGTGAGGTGAGTCACCCCACCACTTATCACTTTGCATGGTAGGCTAGATATAGACTAGTATGATGAAAGCCTTGGATTTGGAGAAGATTTGAGATGATACAACATAACGAAGGATTTGGAGAAGATTTGTGATGATACAACATAATGAAGAGGAATAAGTGGCTGAACATACAAGGCCATGGGTGATTTTGACAAGTTGGTTAAAATTAATTTTTTAATTTTTTAATTTTTTTAAGTCATATTATTTTTTTATATATTTTTTTAAAAAAATTTAAAAAATTAATTTTTAATCAACTTCTCAAAACATATATGCATGCAATTCTCCTTAATTGATCAGAGAGAGCAAAGTTTAATAAAATAAAATAAATAAAATAAATAAAAATCTATAAAGAAGAAGGTTAGAATTTTTTTTCTATCATTCACCATCTCATTCCAATCATACTATAAAATAAGAAAACCCTCTTAACTTTCTCTTTTTTTTTATTCGTTCAAATTTTCATATTATATTCATATGCTAAAATGACTAAAAATATTAGATAAAATTTTGGTTGTAGTTATATATAAATTTGTGATATGTATATTAGATGTTTGAAGATTATTTAAATATTAGTAGTCTTAAAATCATGATATAATCTTAGATTTAAGCTTGCATGTGTTGTTTGTGACATTAAATAGATGATTGAAAATTTTATTTGATTTGATCATGTATTTCTTAAATCAGTCAAAATTTTGTACGAATTTTTAGACAAATTTATAATCAAAATTTTGAGATCGTTTCTTCTACAAAGTTGTCAAGAATGATGTCTAGATCATCTAAAATTTTTTGTATAAATTATTTTAGCTCTGTACGAATTTATATAAAATTTTAACTAAATTTGAAATTTTAGACAGATTCTGCTTCATCTTTGAAAAATCATTAAAAATCTTATATTAGACCAAATCTGGTATTTTCTAAGTTAAAAATAAAATTTGAGAAGTCTAGTTTCATACTTTTAGATTATAGATTTAACTTATAAAGTTCAATGTGGAATTACTTTAAGAAAATGTAATCAATCTGTGTCATGTAATTTCTTGTAATTTTACAGAATTATTTGTCACGACCCAAAACCCGCCCCTATGGGTTTAGCATTGTAACCTGCTAGTAATCCTTGGATTACCGAAGGCCTCTGAACTGATTAACAAAATTAAGGGGCTAGCGGAAGCAATTACATAAATATAATTGTCCAATGAGCTGTGCTGACTTATATGAAACAGAATATTTAAAACTTTATATACATATCCAAAAGTCAGCCCTGCATTATACCCACACACATTAAAGTATCTTAAGTGCAGCCAACAAAACAAACAAGTCATATATGCATAAGTAACCGAAACTCATAACATATGACACATCAAGAACCTCCACGTGAGGCACAATGGTTGGCTGACAACAGAACGCAGATCCAAACAAAAGCCTTTAGGCTCGATCTCCAAAATGCCCATCTATACATATATATACACACAGTGAGCTAAAGCCCATTGAATAACATTAAGGTAAAAGGGTTAGTGAACAAATTTTGAACATTTCATAATCGTAAAACTGACCATAATATAATCATTCTCATATCTGAACATAATTGAAAAATCTAGAAACCTCCTAGATGTTGATTTGTGATTATGTATCAATTTTAAGCAGAATATAAAAATCCCAAACAAACAATCAAAAGAAAGAGACACAAAGATTTTACGTGGAAAAATCACAATTGGACACCTTCCAATTGTGATAAAAAAACCACGGGCCACAGCCACCAGAACAATCCACTAAGAAGATATAAAGGAATTACACAGGTATCACTCTCAATTATCTAGTGAATCCACAACGCCTAATTGAACCAACCTCTATGTGCCTCTTCCAACCCCATCTTCACCACGGAATTGTCTTTCTGATGAGCCACTCCGGATTCCACCACCGAAGCTTCAGACCGAATTCTTCAGAATCCACAACTGAAGAACAAATTTGATGAGCCACTCCAGAATTCACAACTGAAGCTTCAGGCTCGAATTCTTCAGAATCCACAACTGAAGAACAACTCTCTCTTTTGTGTAACAAACAAAACCTTTGATGTAGCCTTTTCAGATCATGAGTTGAATACTCAATAAGACATCAAAGAAAAATAAAATATCCCCAGATATAAACCTTTAAGAACCAAAAAGAAAGATCTGGAGGATTCAATGAATGAATCAATGAATAGCCTAGATTTGGGAGAAACCCAACTATTTATAGAAAATCAAAGCAATCCTAGTTGGGAAAGAAAACCAACTTCTTGCAGAAAACCAACTTCTTGCAGAGTTCCAACTTCTTGTAATCAACTTCTTGTAGAAAACCAACTTCTTTCAAAACTCCCAAGTAATCCTGTTTTTGAAGGAAACCAACTTCTTAAAAAACTCTTGTTACAACCTTGGTTTTGATCCATGGAATTTGACAACAAAAGGTCCTAACAATCTCCCCCTTTGTCAAATCCTGGATAAAACTAATCTAAAACAAATTTCCTAACAAAAACACTAAAACAAATTTCCAATCAAAACAAGAACAACATCACCAACTAGGAACCAGCACTTATAACCAAATCTCTTTCCAAACTTATTTTTCAAGGTCATGATCTGCAAAACAACTATTAGTGCCACCATCTCCAAAACAACTATTAGTCCCACAAGAATATATGAAAAAGCAATAAACATATGACACGATTATCTTGAAGTATGAGATGGAAAACATAAATAGATGGAACTTGGAGATTTTAAGAACATGTAGTATGAATAGATGAAAACTAAGACACATACACCTGACACAAAATAATAAATAAGCAATACAAGGCATCAAGCAAACCAACTAAAGCCAATCTCCCTTACCAAACAAAACAAAGTGTTCATGTTAACAAACTCTTGAATGATAAACCACACTCCCCCTCACTAAACAGGAAAAACAAAATATAATATGGTTGAGCAAGTAAGGAATTTCAGATTTGTACCTTAAAACACACAAGATTATCCAAGAAGCACAATTACTTGAAAATATAATGTGCACAGTTTATAGAAGATTCCTCATGAAAAAAAAGTGATGCATTATGTGAAAAGCATAGATCTCATGATAAAAGTGTGTGTGTGACTCTTGGAGTTCGACAAACACAAGATTCAAATCCTAGTAGTGATATGAAAGTTGGACCTCCAACGAGAATCTAAGCACAACTAAGGAAAGTCAAACCACTAGGAATCAAGGGGTATTTGGTGAGTAAAAGCGGAGGCTCCCCCTCAATCAATGAATCCTTTTCTTTTCCTTTTTTTTTTCACATCTTTTTCTTTTCTTTCTTTTGCACATTTTTTTCTTTTCTTTTGCACTTTTTTTTTTCTTTATTTCTTTTGCACATTTTTTCTTTCTTTTGCACACTCATTGGCGGCTGACACGCTCAAGAGTATGGAAACCGAACCAGAGAAGCATGGATATAATAATGATGGCCTGGTTGGTGACTCTGAGGTAGCCTTTTCCTCATGTCTAGACTGCAAAGAATTAAGGGGAAAGCCATGGAGATGCAAAAAGATGGAAGGTGGTTAAGAGACTCAACATCACCCATGATATGCTAGTATAGGTCAATTCCTCTAGAAAAGCAAAAGATACAATGCCAGAAGTCCATAGAGAAAAATAATCACTAAGGCGGAAGACTCCAAAATTTGCTAATCCAAAAGTGTGTACAGAATGAGACATACTAATCAAAGAACACACACTTCATAATGAGTAATGACCATAGAAAGCACACACATATTAACATGTAATGATTATTCTCATCAATTCCAATATGCATCAAGGACATCTCAAAAAATTCAAACTTGCAAAACCATACTAAGAAAATCTTTTTGATTTTTTTTTTCAACAATAAAGTAAGAAAAAAAAACATGCACACAAATCAAACAAGATCTCGTTCTAAAAGATTTTTTTTTTAAAAAAATAGAGCTTTCTAAAAGAATTTTTTTTTTTTAAAAAAAAAAAAAAAATAGAACGACCCGCTCTGATACCAATTGAAAAATCTAGAAACCTCCTAGATGTTGATTTGTGATTATGTATCAATTTTAAGCAGAATATAAAAATCCCAAACAAACAATCAAAAGAAAGAGACACAAAGATTTTACGTGGAAAAATCACAATTGGACACCTTCCAATTGTGATAAAAAAACCACGGGCCACAGCCACCAGAACAATCCACTAAGAAGATATAAAGGAATTACACAGGTATCACTCTCAATTATCTAGTGAATCCACAACGCCTAATTGAACCAACCTCTATGTGCCTCTTCCAACCCCATCTTCACCACGGAATTGTCTTTCTGATGAGCCACTCCGGATTCCACCACCGAAGCTTCAGACCGAATTCTTCAGAATCCACAACTGAAGAACAAATTTGATGAGCCACTCCAGAATTCACAACTGAAGCTTCAGGCTCGAATTCTTCAGAATCCACAACTGAAGAACAACTCTCTCTTTTGTGTAACAAACAAAACCTTTGATGTAGCCTTTTCAGATCATGAGTTGAATACTCAATAAGACATCAAAGAAAAATAAAATATCCCCAGATATAAACCTTTAAGAACCAAAAAGAAAGATCTGGAGGATTCAATGAATGAATCAATGAATAGCCTAGATTTGGGAGAAACCCAACTATTTATAGAAAATCAAAGCAATCCTAGTTGGGAAAGAAAACCAACTTCTTGCAGAAAACCAACTTCTTGCAGAGTTCCAACTTCTTGTAATCAACTTCTTGTAGAAAACCAACTTCTTTCAAAACTCCCAAGTAATCCTGTTTTTGAAGGAAACCAACTTCTTAAAAAACTCTTGTTACAACCTTGGTTTTGATCCATGGAATTTGACAACAAAAGGTCCTAACAATAATAATGGTACATCCCATAGAACACATCACATATCGTCTTCAAACTAGAGTAATCAGTTCCGGATACCGATTAAACACATATCACTACAATGAAGTAGCTAACGAGATCTCATAATCACATGTATGTCATAGACTCGCATTTACATGCCGTTCCCCTATGACTTGGGACTATCTATGGATGCCATGATAGATTTCAAACATAGGACATTCGTTCACGTAAATAATCATTACTTCAGAAATCATAACTTATCAAATCACATTTGGAACATAATTCATATGAACATATCTTTACAGAAATGTTACTCACAGTGAGTTCCCCGTAAACGATCAAACAATCGTCGAACACTGACCTACAAACACAGATGCACATGACAAAAACACATATTATCATTACACGTGTTCACATGGCCATCATGGCTTAGTGTTCTTATACAGTTCATTTCTCATAATTAGTACACGTGAATCACAATCTCGGATTTATCTCGTATCTTTCTAATTCACTTTACATATATCGTTTCTTAGCTCATGACTCTTCAATGTCTCATAATTCATGTCTACAAATGCTCAGAAATAGACGGGAATAAAATGCAGAACAACTTGTCAAAATGCACTGAAAATGGCCTGGTCACTCAAGCGCGACTTTGGTCGCTCAAGCCGACCAATCTGTCTGAAAAAGTACTGGTTGGTCTCAATCTACGCTCGAGCCACAACTCCTACGCTCGAGCGGATTAACAATATACAAATGGTTCGCTCGAGCGCGACTTTGGTTGCTCGAGCGGAGCGCTCATGCCTGTAAAAATACTGAGAGCTCGCATTCTCCGCTCGAGCGCAGGTTCCCTCGCTCAAGTGGACTACGAAATTCTGAATTTTCAAAAACAGAGTTTTGAGCTTCCAAAGTAATTTCAAAGGTAAACTCGTGCATGGCTTGTTCAAAACACTTGAAAAACTTTTCTAAAACATGAACACATGATCCTTTATAAACCCTTTTGCTCAAAAATCATGATTTTAGTCAAAATTGAGTTCAACTTTCATGCATGTAAAACCTTCCAAGCTCCTTTCTCCAAAACTCATGAAGTTAGCAAATTTGAGCTCATAAGCTCCATGTATGTAAGAAATTATTTTCCAAAACATGAAACCAAAGTTCAAAACTTGATAATCCAAACATGCATGTGTCAATTATCCATAATTTCTACGTGATTGCTCAAAATCAAACTCAATATGACAAAACTCTATATATTCATGCATACATGTAAGAATTATAATCAAATTCTCCATTTTCTTGACAAACATATGCAGAATACATGCCAATGATCATAATAACTCCATGAATTCATCTTTACAATACATAATCTACATGAATTAGTAGTCAAAGGCTTATCTAGAGTCTTGAATTACTTTTGTTCTAGCTTAATTTTGATGGATCTTAGCCAAGATCTTCAATTCTCCTTCAATCTCTTCTCCTCTCTCTCTAGAATTGCACTCTCTCTAAAATTGATTCTCAGATTTTTCCATTCACTTGGAGCAAATTGAGCTCAAGAATGAGCTTAAGGGCTCATTTATATAGTTATGATGTCATAACACATTAATTAAAACATAAGGCTTGCCAAACGCAACTTAATTAATTAGACTAAATCAATTTTTAATAAAATTTGCCATGTGGTTCTAAAAATTCTGAATAACATATTCATGTAACCAATTCTGATTTCGGATGCCGATAAGGTTTTCAATTTTCATATTAAAGCAAGATTTTAGACAGATATTTCTACAAGTAACAGATAGAAAATCAAAGATCATGCAAAATACATAATAAACATATAATTTATTTTATCCACTTAATTAACATCCTTAATTACGGTTTAGTAGCTAATTGCAAATTGGGGTTGTTATATTATTTATAACTTATTTTTGGAAAAATTTTTCTGGAAAATTATCATAACATGTTTGTTGAACATTTCAGAACATTACACGAATTTTAGAATTGTCTAAATTATTTAATTGTAATTTTAACCACAACAATTGTGTTCTGAAAATTCTAGACGAAATATTAAAGAATCAGGATTAACAGTTCAATTATTTATTAGAGCAAAGAAAAATAAGTGTTGTGCTTAATCTATTTAATTAGATCTTGTAAATTACTAATTCATGCATGTGTGTTGTTGTGATTTATTTTAGTATTTAAAATTATTATTTCATACCATGGTTTGATTTAACTGTTTATAATAATTTGAAAACATTGATGGGTTATTGTAAAATGTACGTGTTAATATTTTCTGTTGAAAATGGTATTAAACTGGTATAATATCGACTGTAATATAATTTTTTGTTATTATTATGGAAATTAATTAAAATGATCAATGAAGTGTACAAGATTAACGGTTGACAGTTAATACCGGTGATTCAAGGTGAGTCATGGTTTTAATTAGTGTACGAAATTAATGGTTAATGGTTAACGGTTAATCCTGGTTGTTCAGGGTGAGCCTTGGTTTTGAAAATTATTACGTAAATTGTGTCGCGAAACCCTAAGATGGAACGAGACGTATTTGAACCTTTTTCAATATTCAGTTTTGGAATAAGGGTAGATGTGCAAGTGGCACGCATGGAAATTACATACCCCTGGCAGACCGTTTCCTTAAAGCAGACCACAGATGCCACTGCTTGGATATGTAACTCTGGACGTGGATATCCTTGTTAGTTACGGTTGGTAACACTTGAATATTTGACCAAATGGAGTTTTAAATTAGGGTCTGAACGGTCTCCAGTCCATATTTGGGACAGTCCGATCCAGTTCGGCCCATTTGATCCACTTTTGGGTCCATTTTCAATAATCAAACCTGTTCACATTTTAGGATTTGTTGAGTATATTATTCTTATAAAAATCAACGTCGATTGGATAACGGATACTATGTGTTAGGATCACTTTTGTCTGAGAAAAAATGGACGGTCATAAAATTAATGGTTCATAAAAAAGTGATCCGAATATATAGTATCTATTATCTGATTGACGTGATTTTTTTATAGGGATAATGTACTCAACAAATCCTAAAATGTAAATGACTCGAATTATCGAAAAGGGGCTCAAAAGTGGGCCTAATGGGCTGGACGTGCACACCATCTAGATTGGAGGCAAGCCCCAGCCTTTAAATTAACCATAGCCATGACTTAATGGTTGGTAAGATAAATCTCTTTGGTGAGATTTCGAGTGTCACCTAATCTATTAAAATTATTGAAATTATTTTAATGATTATAATTTATGTTTACAATTATATTATTATATTATGTTTATAATGTCATTGGTTCTGGTGTGGATGATCCCCAATTATTTCAAAATAATCAAGTTATTTGCAAAACAAAATCTCAAAAAATGACATTGGTAGATGTATAT
This sequence comes from Camellia granthamiana, assembly GCA_036172215.1. Lineage (NCBI taxonomy): Eukaryota > Viridiplantae > Streptophyta > Magnoliopsida > Ericales > Theaceae > Camellia > Camellia granthamiana. The sequence goes on along the minus strand of CM069916.1, from coordinate 45,491,867 downwards.
GTTTGCATAATCATGATGACGAATTTATTATTATTATTATTATAATTATGATAGGTTTCCTACCATCTGTTTTTAAAATTATTTTCTGTTAAATTCATGATAATTTATACAATTTTTCTTTTCTTTTATTTTTCACATTGTACTTTTAAATTCTTATACCATTTCGAAATACAAAAATACTTTAGAGCTCTAATATAAGAGCTCTAATAGCTCTAATAGGAAGGTGAGACCCACTCTGATGTGATGTTTGTGCCTTACTTTTTTTTTTTTTTTTTTTTTTTGCTTGGACACATCACTAAAGCTCAAATTAGAGCTCTAGATTTAGAGCTCTCTAGCATTTTCCTTCGAAATAAGCACTTTAGTTGTACGATTTGTTTCGTGCCACGTAATTTTTTTACTTTTTTTTTTTTTTGGGTATGATTTTCATCTATAGATGACTTCTATATCATTTGAAAAGAACCTCAAATGATTTACAAAAAATTCCAACATAAAAAAAAAAAAAAAAGAATTATTAACACAAAAAAATAAAATAAAATTTGAGATGCACATCAGGTTAGATACATTAGTATAAATATTAGTTAAAGTATTGTGTTGGACTACGTAGTTTTATGTATTTATAGTTTTATACAAATAAATTAATATAGTTTAAATTTATGATTTGTATTAAAAAATTTACAGACACTTGGGTGCCGTTTGGTAACACTTGGGTCTGTTTGGTAACGTTTACGTTTTCAATTTATATTTATAAAAATTTTATAAACTGATTTTTGTTTCTTTTTTGTTTATTTTTAGAAAAACATAAACTACAAACGCGTTTGGTAATTGACAAAATATTTAAAAAAATATAAAAATATAAAAAAGAGTGAGAAATGGCAAGTGACGGCGGAAGACGATGGTAAAAAGTGGTAACGGTAGGTGGTGGGTAGCGGGTGGTAGTGGTTGGTGGCGGTGGTTGGTGGTGGGTGGGTGACGGTGGCGGGTGGTGGGTGGTAGCGAGTGGGTGGTGGTGGCTGGTGGGTGGCGGATGGCGGGTGGTGATGGGTGGTGGCGGGTGGGTGGGTGACGGTGGCGATGGGTGGGTGGGTGACGGTGGCGATGGGTGGGTGGGTGACGGTGGCGGGGGGTAGCGAGTGGCTGGTGGTGGTGGTGGCGGTGGTGGCGAGTGGCAAGTGGTGGTGGCAGGTGGGTGGATGATAGCAGGTGGCGGTGGGTGGTGGTGGCGGGTAAGTGGCGGGTAGTGATGGTGGGTGGGTGGGTGACGGTAGCGGGTGGTGGTGGCAGGTGGTGGGCGGTGGTAGCAGGTGGGTGGCGGATGGCGGGTGGTGGTGGGTGGTGGCGGGTGGTGGTGATGGTGGGTGGGTGGATGGGTGACGGTGGCGGGTGGTGGGTGGTAGCGAGTGGGTGGTGGTGGTGGTGGGTGGTAGGTGGTGGTGGTAGGTGGGTGGCGGGTCGGTGACGGGTGGTGGTGGTGGTGGGTGGTGGGTGGTGGGTGGTGACGGCAAGCGACTAGTGGTGGTGGGTGGATGGTGGTGGCAAGTGGGTCGTGAGTGGTGGTGGCGGGTAGGTGGCGGGTGGTGGGTGGTGGCGGGTGGATGGCAGGTGAGTGATGGGTAGTGGTGGCGGCGAGGGGTGGGTGGTGGTGGCGAGTGGGTGGCAGGTGGGTGTTGAGTGGTGGTGGCTGGTAGGTGGCAGGTGGGTGGTGGTGCGCGGATGGTGGCTAGTATTGGGTGGTGAAAAAAAAAAAAAACTCAAAACTCAAAACGGAAACACATTTTTTGAGTTTTCATTTTTTGGCCAAATTTATAAACTGAGACCACTGATTTATAAATCAAAAATTTACCAAACAAATTTTTATTTGAGTTTTTAAAATTTTGTAAATATAAACAGAAAACTGAAAACGTAAGTGTTACCAAACGGCACGTTTTCAATTTTCTGTTTATATTTACAAAAAATTTAAAAAATCAAATAAAAACTTGTTTGGTAAAGTTTTTGATTTATAAATCAGTGTCTCAATTTATAAATTTGGCCAAAAAATGAAAACACAAAAAATGTGTTTCCGTTTTGAGTTTTCAGTTTTTTTTTTTTAACCACCCAACACTAGCCACCATCCGCCACCATTTTCCATCACCGTCTTCCGCCGCCACCACCACCACCCGCCACCTACTTGCCACCACCACTCATCACCTACCTGCCACTACCAGCCACCCACCACCACCAGCCACCTGCCACCCATCCGCCACCACCACCCACCACTCACCACCACCACCACCACCACCGCCACCCACCTGCCACCACTACCCACCACCACCACCCATTCGCTACCACCTACCACCCGCCACCGTCACCCACTACCACCACCCGCTACCACCTGCTGCCACCACCTGCCACCACCACTGCCACCCCCCACTCGCTACCACCCACCACCCGCCCCTATTACCCACCCACTCACTCACCCACCATCACCACCCGTCACCGTCACATACCCACCAACCACCACCACCACTCGCCACCACCTGCCACTACCATCCGCCACCACCACTACCACCACCCACTCGCTACCACCCACCACCCGTCATTATCACCCACCCACCCACCATCACCACCCACCCGCCACCATCTACCACCACCCGCCATCCGCCGCCACCCACCTACCACCCGCCACCGCCACCACCACCACCACCCACCACTGTCACCCACCCACCCACCACCACCACCTGCCACCTACCCGCCACTACCACCCACCCGCCACCACCCGCCATCCGCCACCCACCTACCACCACCACCCACCACCTGCTACCACCACCACCACCACCACCCACTCGCTACCACCCGCCACCCGCCACCGTCACCCACTCACCCACCCACCACCATCACCCACCCGCTACCACCCACCACCACTAGCTACCCACCATCCACCGTCACCATTTTCCACCACCGTCTTCCGCCGCCACTTGCCACCATTTGCCATTTTTCACTCTTTTTTATATTTTTAAAATTTTTAAAATATTTTGTTAGTTACCAAACGCGTTTATAGTTTATGTTTTTCTAAAAATAAATAAAAATCAATTTATAAAATTTTTATAAATATAAACTGAAAACGTAAACGTTACCAAACACACCAACCAAACACACCCTTGATTTGTCGTATCTTGATCATGAAAAAGAGTTCCTACATAAAAAATTCAACACTTTTTCTCCATCTCTTTATGCAAAATCATAAGATATTCAATTTTTATACCATTTATATTATTTCCATCTAAACATAATTTATCAAATAAAATTTACACTTGACAATGGTAAATATATACATACAAAACTTTTATATTAATATGATTTTAATTTTATGATATTTATGATGTATTAACCAAGACTTTGTGTGTGAATGACATCTAAAAATACACATTGAAATTGTCAATAATTAATTATTCCTTTTTATTCTGAAGAATTTACTTATATTCATAAATTAGTGCTATTTCGGATAAAAGGTTTTAGGAGCTTTAAATTATTAATAAGCTAGATATAAGTGCCTTGGCCAACAATTTTTTTAGTGTCACATCTATTATGGAACTTAATTGTAATAAATTAATTTAAAATGATAAGATCACTTCAATTTATAACTTCACATATAAGAAACTGAAAATTATTTGTACATATTGAAGTAGCAAAAATATTTATAAATTTCAAATAGCAAATTTCAAAATTAAAGTCCAAATAATAAATGTGTGTGTCAATTTCCGACCACACTGTCAATCAAGCACTCAGCTGGAGAACACTGGCAAAATAGATTAAGTCCGAACGATCTGTCACAAAAAGAAGAGATTCTGGTGATGGTTCGTCCACCCAGGGGCACTTCGACGATCAAGTCAATTATCTCTCAAAGATAGCAAAAGTGCTTAACTCACTATTCAGAGCATAAAAAGCATACATTAGACCCATGGGGGTGCCTCTCTTTTATAGCCAACACTTACCTAATCCCAATAGAAGCCTAGTTTCAATAGACTTAGGATTACTGCTAATCTTGGACTCCTAGTAAGATTGGGATAAACTCTCTAAGAGTTTTATCTTTATCCAAACTGAATTCCTCTCCCATTCTAGAACTCTTGTCCCTTATCCGCTTATCCCGAATTTCGGTTTCTTCGCAGATAACCTCGGCCTAGCCGTGATCATCTCGGTGTCATGACCAAGACACGTGACACCTTGGCTGACACTTCGGTGTCACTTCGGCCACGTGTTGTCATTCAAAAATTATGTCCCTACAACTGCCCCCTAGGTTCTATTATCTCGACATCCTGAGGTGATGGAACCTATATCATTCCTTTCATTTAGCACATCAGCTAAGTTCGCTTTATCTTTCATTACCGAGGTCATCATTCGTCAGCTCAAATATGACCAAGACTAGTTTGTTTTCATCAATGCCTTAGAACCAAAAAACCAAGTTTTGTTCAAGTTTCACAACCAACATCGTCCTCTTAGCTGAGGTCCTGCTCCATTAAATTAGGAACTCTAAGAGTTTCATCAGGCGTATGAGCTGTCACGCACAGCAACTCAACCATTTTTGCCACGCGTCTTTCCCCTATTAAGCCGTGCCTGACACGCGCCATTAAGTCGCATCGCACTTGTATGCGCCGTCTGACAAAGACGTCGTCCTAGGAACACTAAATGCGTTTTTGCCGCCATTTCGTGTGTTTGATCAAAATCACTTCTCTCTCCGTCTTTTCACTTTTGCATCTTCATCTTCGTCCAAGCTTTCTCTCTCTAACTTTCTCTAATCCTCCTATTGCTTTAAGCTCTAAAGCTCTCTGCAATCACCGCCGTTCACCTCCTCCGGTGAGGTTTTTGCTGATTCTTTCCGTTTGCTACCATCATCTAACTCCAGCGTACTCAACACTAGCTTCATTTTTCTTCGGTGAGTCACTATTTCCTCCTTTATCAGTCTGTGTTTTTCTTTGTACCTTGTACTTTTTTCTTACTTTTTGAAACAATGTAAGCTTTAATTTGGCCGACGTGCCATTTTTGTAATCTAAACAATCATTCTTCAATGTCAGGCCAAGGTTCCTTCTTTCCTTATCGGAATACATATACAACTTTTTTCCCTTTCAAGTGCTTTGAATGTTTGTCTTCTTTTTACTCTTGCATGATTCTATACTTAGAATAATTTTCATGTCTTCAATGTACACCTTAACTGTGCAACCTCCTCGGGGTAGAATACCTCGGTTAAACCACTATCGGTTTATTTCGGCAAGTGCATAGGTACTTCTTTTCAATACAACATTGGCTTAACTTGTAAATTTTTCTTAAAAATTTCAACAAGTATTTAAACCAATCTTCCTTTAACATAACCTCGGATTCACTTCAACTTGTAAATTTTTCATAAAATTTCAACAAGTGTTAAATATGACCTCAGTTTAACTTCAACTTGTAAATTTTTCTTAAATTTCAACAAGTGTTAAACATGACCTCAGTTTAACTTCAACTTATAAATGTTTCTTAAATTTCAACAAGTATTAAACATGACCTCAGTTTAACTTCAACTTGTAAATTTTTCTTAAAAATTTCAACAAGTGTTAAACCGATCTTGGCTTGAAAATTCCAACTCCCAAGCATCATTCTCCAGCCCTCTGCCCTTAATGTGAACTTAAGTTCCATTTGGGTTCTCATTAAGCATGTGGCTCTGACCTGGTTGCCGAAGTCTATATTTAAACAGAGTGTCACGACCCAAACCCGCTCCTGTAGGTTTGGCATTGTGATCGGCCAGTAATCCGTGGATTACCAAAGGCCTCTTAACAGATAAGTACATAATAAGGGGTTGCGGAAGCAATTATATAAAATAGACAAGGTCCAATGAGCTGTGATAACATACATGGGACATGATATTTCAAAGCTTATATATATACATAAGCGTGTCGGTCGAAGGACATCAATATTTACAAACATTTATAAAAGTGTAATTCTCAGGACTCGACTTTACAAAACAGACAGAGACTAGCATAAGTACAAAAATAGCCGTGTAACTAGACTTCGTTCGGAACCTCCTCGGGAGGCACAACGGTTGGCTGACAAAAACAGAAATGAAAGTCGTTAACTCTAGCCCTGATCACGCGCCGGCTCACCTACATACATAATATAAACTGTAAGCGAAAGCTCAGTGAACAATAACAGAGTAAAGGGGTTTCAATGAATGAGTCCGTACAGATTTAGAAATCATAATTCAGTTTTGTATCAAATTCATAATTTGTCCAGATCATATACAGAAATCATGAGGTATGCTTAAGTATACGTGATACATCCATTAGCATTAACAGAGCAGATACAGAACAGATACAGACACGTGAGGGTTACGAATAACCAGTTCTATAAAGGAACCTCCGGATCTGGGTAACAGAGAATAAATACGCTGAGCCCCATAATAGGGCCTCCGGTACGGGTAACAGAGTACAGACATATTAAGTTCCATGATGGAACCTCCGATACCGGGTAACAGCCAACAGATATCACATGATACTAATGATGTCACGAATATATAACAGAAATTAGACAATCATTTATTGTACAGAACATATCATTTCAGAAAACAGATCTTAATTCATCGCACAGAAAATAAGTAAAGTTGAACATAGTTTTACTATGTTATTACTCACAGTTGGCCCTGAGACAGATAGACGGAGCAGATTGGTCAAACGGTACGCAGCATGTGACCTACATAACACGTGACAGACACACACTTGAAACACACGTTCTAACTGTACATAACTTACTTCGTTGGCTCTTAGTGTGTTTCTAACATTTAATCCTCATTATGGAATCTTAAACATGGCCTAGGAATGCCTAGGATGGAATGAGGATGCAAGAATGTATTGGAAAACATTTCTCAAAACTTGCTAAAAATAAGGTCCACGCTCGAGCGTGGCTTTCCTCGCTCGAGCGGATATGCAGACAATAAAGCTCCGCTCAAGCGTGACTTCCCTCGCTCGAGCGAACTGTAAACTCTTGAAAAAAGTACTGGTTGCATGTTTTTCACGCTCGACGGACGCTCAACCCCCGCTCGAGCGTGAGACTCAGACCTTCGCTCAAGCGTAGATTTCCTCGCTCGAGCAGATTGCAAAACACAAGAACTTCTGGGTATATGCATTTCACGCTCGAGCGTGACCATCGTCGCTCGAGCGGAAGTGCATGTACTCAGAGTGCACGCTCGAGTGTAAAGTTCCCCGCTCGAGCGTGGATCAAATTTCTGGAAATTCTAGATTTGATCACCAAGCTCAAATTCAACTTTAAAGCATCTAAAACTCATTTTTCTGGGCGCAAGCTTAAGGAAATACATGAAAACTCATAAAACAACATGTTTTGAAGATCATTTTACAAAATCAAAGCCCAGAAGTATGCCAATTGAACACAATTATCAATGAAACTTAAGGAACGATGCAAGAACATAACATACATGAGTTCTCATGAACTCTAATGCTCCAAAACATGATCAAATGCAAGATTAAGCTCAAGAACATGGTAAATTCTAAGATTACAACCATAACCTAGACATGAAAGTGGAAATTTATGCAAAACAACTTCAAAATTCAAGGACATGTACATGCATGTATGAATTCACTTGACTACTTTACATTCTAGCTTAATTAACCCATGAATTCACCTATTTCATTCATACATAAGCTCTAGGTGGCCCAAAACAAGATTAAAGGGTTGAGTTCTTACCTAGGTCTTTCAATTAAGCTTTACTTAAGCAAGGTTCTTGAGCAAATGAACAATTCTTCAAAGTTTCATCAATTCCTTCCAAATTCAAGCAAAATTCCTAGATGAATTCAATTTCCCCTATGCACACTCTCTCTCACGATTTTGGTCTGAGGAAATGGTAAAATGATAGTGCCAAACATGAAATCAACTAATGGCTTAGAAAGTGCCCACTAATGGCAACAATGTAATAAATTCAAACTAATGTAATTAACTTACATTCAATTAATCTATATCCAATTGATCTAGCATTATTTAATCTAATTTAATCATTCCAAACCGAATTTTAATTAAATCTACCATAATTTTCTATAAATCCTAATTAACACATAAACCAAGTTAATTTCTGATTCGGACGCCGACAAGGCTTTCAATTCGCAAACCGAAACTAAAACGTGAACAAATCTTTCTACGCCTAACAGATATAAACACAACAATGCAACACACACATGCATTTTAATTCAGAATTCACCTTAATTGCTAATTAGGCATAATTAATCATGGATTAACGTTAATCAGAGGTTGGGGTTGTTACATAGAAACTAGCCGATGTTCTCAACCTTGGTTCTTCTATTAATCTTACCCAAGTACACTTAGTTTCAATCTGTGTTTGACTCTGCCGATATGGCAAGTCCAGGTTAATTCAACTTAGTTCAACTCTATTATATGCAAGTAGAAACTTTGCCATGTAATAGGTCTAAGTTATTCGTTATGTTTCAATCAGAAACATCGCTAACTTAGTTCAACTCTATTATATGCAAGTAGGAACTCTGCCATATAATAAGTCTAAGTTATTCGTCATGTTTCAATCAGAAACATCGTCATAGGACTGGTCGGTCCTATCGCATAGATTTCAAATTCACAAAAATCATACTAGCACTTTATTATTACTTCAGCCGATATGCCCCATTACCGGCAGCCGAGATGATTCTATTTGGGCTAAGTTTCGCCTCCTTATTATCCTTCTTATTGCCGACAACTTTTCTCAGGATGAGGTCCCTAACCTCGAACTCTCTTGAGCTAACCTTCTTGTTATAAGCCCTAGCAAGTTGTTGTTGGTATGCCCCCAGCTGAATTGATGTTCTCTCGCATGTTGCAGGTGGATTTCAACAACATTTTCACGTTTTTTTACATAGGCTTCAGCTTCTTTTTGCATGTAAGGCCAAAAAAATCCCTGCGATATTGCTCTATAGGCAAGGGATCTGCCCCTGCATGGCTTCCACCTACTCCTTTGTAGACCTTATATAAAATGTCTTTAATTTAGGCTGAGCTTTTCTCTTCTCTAACTTAATCATCTAGGCCGAGATCTTGTCTTCTGGAATCTGGGATCTGCTCACTTAGGTTGGAGGGATCAATTGTGACTGCATGTGCAGCCCTTAATCCTGTCTCTTGCTTACTGTATCTAGTGTTACCTCGGCCTCGCTTCGGTGAGCCATTTCTCTTTTCTTGTGTTGACGCCTTTGTCTCCAGTGTGTCTTCCTCGGCCTTTGCATACTTCTCTATTCTGGCCATGAGTTCCTCCATACTCTTTGGCAGTGTCTTTGCCAATGATTTTCGTAGCAGACAGTCATCTTTCAAGCCGTTCCTAAAGGACACGACCGCCACCTCTTGGTTGCATCCTGGTATTCGGTTGAACACCTCGTAATACCTCTTAGCATAAGTCTTAAGGCTTTCATCCTCACTGATTCTCAGGATCATCAGGGAGTCCACCCTTAATGGCTATAGTTTGTTTGTCACAAACCTGGCCACGAATATCTCGGCAAGGCCTTCCCAGGTTTTCACAGTTCCTTTCAGCAACTTATGAAACCAGTCTGATGCAATTTCCCTAAAGGACGAGGGGAACACTTTGCAGAGCAACAGCTCGTTCCGGGTGTATAATGCCATCGAGTTCAGGTACAAACTGACGTGAAAGTTCGGGTCTGACTTACCGTTGTATATCTGGAATCTCGACATGTGGAACCTTTTCGAGGCCTCAAATTTGTCCAACTTTACCGAGAACGGTGTCCTCAGCTTGATCGGAGAGGTCACCTCGGCATCTTGTCACTTTCTCTGGAGGTAATCCCTCAGATCCTCCTTGGTTCATCTAGGAGCTCGGCTATCTCCGGATTTCAGCCTCTTTGGTGCATTACTTCCAATGTCATTGTGAGTCCTTTTGGATCTCCCTCCATTGGTCGTGTTGAAACAAAGTTCCTTCCCCTGAACATCCCAATGTTCTTTGGTGCAGGTTTCTTTTGTTCGACTTGTCTTCTGGGATTCTCCATACCCGACCTCCCGCGAAGGTCGGTGAGAATGTCCCTTGGTCCCGCTATGCTGAGGGACTGCAAGAACCGTTTTGTCCCCCTTTCTGGGCACCTTTCTTTGCCGCTGGAATCGGCGTATCTTGTAGCGGGAACGGTGGCTGCATGACGTTGTTCTGCATCATGAAATTGATGATCGTTTGCAGGTCCGCCAATTTGTCTGCCATTCCCTTCATCTTGTCGTCCCTCCGCAGGCATCTATCTTTCCATACCTGGAAGTCGTCCTCGTTATAATATCCGCTCCGATCCGATATCTTCGGTACGCCGCCCTCTTGGCTGACGTCCTTTCCTCCGTGATTCTTATCACGAGTCTCTTCGTTGTAGTTGTCTTCTTCAACGTCAAGGTCAATATGTTTTCTACTCTCAGTAGAGGTGTCGTCTCCAACCTTCTCTTTCTGTCCGTCGTTGGCCATCTATTCTCCTTTCTTTCCCACAGACGGCGTCAAATTGTGTGTGTTAATTTCTGACCACACTGCCAATCAAGCACTCAGCTGGAGAACACTGGCAGAATAGATTAAGCTTGAATGACCTGTCACAAAAAGAAGAGATTCCGGCGGTAGTTCGTCCACCCAGGGGCACTCCGACGATCAAGTCAGTTATCTCTCAAAGATAGCAAAAGTGCTTAACTCACTATTCAAAGCATAAAAAGCATACCTTAGATCCATGAGAGTGCCTCTCTTTTATAGTCAACACTTACCTAATCCCAATAGAAGCCTAGCTTCAATGGATTTAGGATTACTGCTAATCTTGGACTCCCAGTAGGATTTGGATAAACTCTCTAAGAGTCTTATCTTTATCCAAACTGAAGTCCTCTCCCATTCTAGGACTCTTGTCCCTCATCCGCTTATCCTGGATTCTAGTTTCTTCGCAGATAACCTCGGCCTAGCCGAGATCATCTCGGTGTCATGGCCAAGATACGTGACACCTCGGCTGATACTTCGGTGTCACCTCAGCCACGTGTTGTCATTTAATCATTATGTCTCCACAATAAATTTTATATTTCAGTGTAGCATAAACATAGAATCTAATTTTTTTTCTAAAATTTAAGTCCAAATAACAAATTTTAAGATTTAATGCATGTCAAAATGACATATATATAGCCAACATTCAATAAAAGAATGTTACTAAATTAGTATCATAATTGGTAATTCTTTCGCTTTATCAGATTTCAATACCTTTAAGGAAAGATGAATGAATATTTTGAGACAAAAGAGTAATCATCATAACTAACCAAAAATAAAATATTAATTATCCAATTTAGAATTAGAGTCAATCAACAACACATATAGGATGTATTAAATCTCATATGGTCTTGAATTTAATGTCAAATAAAATCACAAAATAAAGGGAAACACTATGCACTTTATAACTAAAAATAAAAAAGAAGAATTACACTAATGGTCCCTATAGTTTGGGGTTCATGTCACCTTAGTTTTTGACTTTTCAATTATGACATATTTGATCCTAAATTTTGAATCTTATTCTAAATAAGAACAATTGAAGATACCATTACTTAATTTTAAGAGCAAAATCGTCAATTTGATAAAATATAAACTAATTTGGCAAAAATAAATGTTAAAAAAAATATTTTTGAATTTTTAAAAATTATTTTATCCACTAAAGATAAAATTATGTAAAATTGATAAATATTTTAGACATTTATTTATTTTTTTATTTTACCAAATTAATTTTTATTATGTGTTTGGATGATAATCATGTAATGAGCGGTTGTTTTTATTTTTATTAAATTAGTTTTTATTTTTCCAAAAGTCAAATATGGCGACAGCTTTGATATCATTATTAAACTAATCCATCAAATCAAGAAATCTAAAATTAAAAGCATTTCATATATTAAATATATTAATTACACATTAAAATCTTAACAACTACCCATTATATGATCATCATCAAAACATATAATAAAAATTAATTTTGTAAAAAAATAAATGTCTAAAAGATTTATTAATTTTACATAATTTTATCTTTGGTTGGTAGAAATAATTTTTAAAAAATTAAAAATATTTTTTTGACATTTATTTTTGTTAAATTAGTTTATATTTTATCAAATTGACAATTCTGCCATCGAAATTCAACAATGGTATCTTCAATTGTCCTTATTTAGAATAAAATTCAAAATGCAGGGTCAAATGTGTCACAATTGAAAAGTTAGAGACCAAAGTGACACGAACCTCAAACTATAAGGACTGTTAGTATAATTCACCCAAAGAAAAATGACATAATTTTAATTAGTCATAATTAAGGAATAAAATGGCATAACTAAGGGTGCATATGGTTCATTTTTTTTAAGGGGGCGTATAGAATTTCTCATAACAAAAGGATCTCTAGTGAATTTTTCCAAAGTTGAGAACTACTTGAAACTACCAAGTGAACATTGAACGATAAATAATACCAGCACTGAAATAGCATATTATCTCATACTCTTAGCACTTGTAGCATATTTAGGCTTATTGTGTTAAAAGAATGGCACAAAGTAAAACAAAAAATAAACCCAACAAAAATAACATAATAACCAATTTTTTGAGATGGATGTAATTAAGGGTTAATTAACATTGAAAAAAGACAACTAATTTAAAACCATATTCTATATGTGACCAATAGACTTCTAGTTTAAGGTCACGTTTGTGTTGGCTCCATAGGATGGAGGAGATTAAGAGTACGGTGAGATTGAGTAAGTAGATTATTGGTCTGATTGTATTAGATTGGAGGTATAGGATAAAGAGTATTTGTTTATACACTACCGAATCAGTAATATTGTAGATAGTATTAATATATATAATTAATATTTTTAATTTTTAGTATTTTTTTAATATTATAAATTTTTTTTTTCTAAAAAATATAAATTTTACTTATAAATCATTTAAAAATTCATAATCCTCTCAATCAATTTCTAATCTCAACCCCACCATGGGATTGATAGTTCTACTAACGAGTGAGATTATTAATTCAAAGGGATAGTTAATTCCCTCACTCATATCCCTAATCAAACACTTTAGATAATTTTCATGAATTATTAGTCCAACCCCCTCCCAAGGAGCTAAACAAACACATGACGTAAGTGACACATGCCCTGCTTTAACAAAAATGCCTCAGACCCCCAGTGGGGGTCACTGGGGGTCGCCTGTCTTGCCCTCCCATTGGCCAAAAACAAAAACTGTTTTTTTTTTTTTTTTTTTTTTTAAGTTTTCAGCGAATCGGAACTTGCCACCTCACTGGGGGTCGACCCCCAATGGGGGTCTGAAGCATTGCCGCTGCTTTAAAACTATGTTTACAGAGTATTTCTGTGTAAATAACATCCAACAGTACACATTAAAATTGTCAATAATTAATTATTCCTTTAATTGTTCTAAAGAATTTACTTATATTCATAAATTAGTGCAATGTGATATTTCAGATAAAAGGTTTTAAGGATTTTAAATTATTAATAAATTTTTTAATTTTTAAAGTTATAAAATACGTGGCATAAAATTATTAGCTATCTATATTCATAATTAAAAAATTTACATAGAAAGTCAAAAAAAAAAAAATTGAATCATATTTTTTAGCTATACTAATTCACATCTAATTTCAAATTAAAAATCTTTAAAAATAAAGTATAAATAGAATTTTAGTCATATATAATATGAAAATATTTATTTCATAAAATTAATCAAAATTTATATTTTTATTTAAAAATAAATAAAATGCACATGGCATAAAAATATTAGCCTATTTAGCCATGTCTAATTTTAAAATTTAAAACTTTATTAATGAAAAGTTAAAGATATAATTTTAATCGTATTATTTAACCAAAACTAAATTATATATAATATTTAATGTAAAAGGAAATTCTTAATGGAATTTTGAGTATTCTAAACCTTTCTTTTTTATTTTTGAAAATTAAAATTGCATGTTGCAAAAAATACACATGGCATAAAATTATTGGCCTATCTAGCCATATTTAATTTTAATATAAAATTTCAACTATATCCAAATTATATTTAATTTGAAAATTTAGAAGAGAAGTACAAACCGAGTTTCACTTATACATAATATGAAATTCAGTCTATTTTATTTGTTTAATATATTTCTTAATTTTTTTGATATAAAACAATTAAAAATATAAAAAACCAAAAAATTAAAATAGTCTATAATAGGCATCAAATTAAGAAAATAATTTTAGAGCACGCAAAATGTTAAATGAGTAACTTTTATAGGATGGCTAAATATGATTAGCCAATAAAGAGATTATTCTTGATGTTATTCCTAATGGGATTATTTAAGCAATGGTGCGAAGATTGAAATAACTGATACTCCCTTTTTTTAATATTTTGAATAAATTATAAATACACTCTTTTGAGGTTTGTTTAAAATAAAGATTGTCTCATGCAGGAGCGGAGGGAAGGAGGGCCCAGGGGGGTCACGTGCCCCCCCTGAGTTTTGAAATTATTATTATTTTATTTTTTTTACAAATATAAAGAAAATATTTTATATAAAAAAATTTATAAAAATATTATTTAAAGTGAAATGTCAATGATATTTTTAAAATTATAAGAACAATAATGATTGTTTTGATTAAAAATAAAGAGACTACGATATTATTATCTATAAAAATTTCAATATAATGGTGATCTATATCATTATTGATATGCAAACATAATTAATCTCAATGAAAATATAGAATTTATTGAATTGTTAGTTACATTTAATATGTAGGATTCATCCTCTACGTGTTTCTTTAGTATCGGTAATGCTACGTCGCTCGAAAAAAGTCTCCCCGAATCTCCCTAATCCCAGAAACGACGTCGTTTCTGCATTTTTTTTTTTTTTCCTGGTTCAATCAGAAACGAGGGAGAAGAAGAAAAAAGAAGGAGAAGAGAAGAGAAGGAAGGAGGAGGAGGAGGACTGGAGGGGGCCATAACCACGGGGAGGAGGAGGCGGAGGCGGGGCTGAAGGCGAGGCAGAGGCGGGGGCTGCCGGAGACGACGATCGAGCAGAGGCGGGGGCTGCCGGAGACGACGATCGGGCAAAGGCAGGGGCTACCGGACACGACGATCGGGCAAAGGCAGGGGCTACCGGACACGACGATCGGGCAGAGGACGACGATCAAGCTCCTCCTATTCCCTCTCTTCTCTTCTCTTCTCTCTCTCTCTCTCTCTCTCGCTTCTGAACTCCTCCTCTTCCCTTTCTTCTCTTCTGTCTCTCTCTCTCTCTCTCTTCTGAAATTAGGGGGATTCGGGGGAGGAAATTAGGGGGACAAATCATTATTCCTTTAGTATTGGTTGGTAATATCACATGTCAATGATTGCGTGGTATGACTATTATATTGAATATTTAAGCATATTTTGTATAAAAAAATGACGTTACCATTATATAATTTATTTTAAAACTTTATATCCATGACTTTTTTTTAATGTTGTCCATGATACACTAATTACAAATAACATATTTACTTTGTTTGATTTGAATTTTCTAAAAACACTTTTTAAAAAATTTTACGTTTTTGTTTTTATTGAATTTTTTAATATTTTAAGCAATTTTTTTAACTTTTAGACACATCTAACATAAATATACTTAAAAAGTATAATTTTTGAGAAAAAATCTTTAAAAAATTCACTAAATACCAAAAATATAAAAAAATATAAAAAATAATACATTTTTTGTATTTTTATGTATTTATTAATTTTTTAAAATATTTTTTCACAAATATTATTTTTTTAGATACATCATGCATCTAAAAAAGTATATAAAAAAAAAAGCTTAAAATTTTAAAAATATTCACTAAAAACAAAAAAGAATAAAATAAAAAATAAAAAATAAAAAACTTAATTCAAAAAACTCAAACCAAATACACTAATTTTATTTTTTTTTATTTTTCTTTAAGTCAATCGTAAAAATTTATGTGAAATATTTTTGTAAATATTTTTAATGTTATAATTAAGAAGTGCCCCCTCTGATTTATTTTTTTGACTCCGCCACTTGTCTCATGTAATTTGAAAAATTACAAATATCCTCTTATTAGAATTTTTTATTTAATAGAATTTCTAACTACTCTCATACACAATGATAAAATTACTTGAATTATTAATTGAAATAAGTTTCTGATATCATTAAAAACTGTTAATTAATTTGAAGATTTATTAGTAAAAAAGATCATTTGTTATGAAATTAAAAACTTCAGGGGGTGAGATGTAATTTTTAAAACCATAGGGGGCAAATCATATTTTAACAATTCTTGTGAGATTTATTTGTAATTTACTCTTGTCTTTTTTATTTCATTCTTTAATTTTTATTGCTTGAATTTTCTAAGATAGACAAGGTGACATCAATTTTAGAATTTTTATTGCTTGAATTTTATAAGATAGACAAGGTGACATCAATTTTTAAAAATAAATATGAGGGAAATGATAAATTGAGAAACTAAAATTACAAAATTCATCAAGAGAAAACATATATTTTATCATAAATATATTTGTTGTGTGGGAACTAATTAATGTTAAATCATTTTTCTTTTCTATTATAAACAAAGTTTTGTTCTTAAAATTATTTATTTATTTTAATCTATGCTAGTATATATATCTATCAACAATGATAGATCTCTTAAATTTTGAATTCTAAACTAGTTCTCGTGAGTTGAAAAAAAAAAAAAAAAAAAAAAAAAAAAAAAACCCCAAAATATCACATCATGTGTAACCCACACACACATTAGAGCTTTAGTTTAGAACTCTCAACTATTTCTCATCTATATCTATGTATTATATAAGTAAAAGAAGATTTCTAACCACAAGCCTTGTGTGAGCTTCAATATCTCAAACTAAAATTTTTAATTTTTTGATTTTAAATAATTAAAAAAAAATCCTCTATAGCTCTCATTCAAGCAAAATAAAAAATAAAAAATAAAAAAATAATAATATCTCTTGATTTATAACTTTCAAATGGAAAGTATATCAAATATATAAAATAAAAAATAGAAAGTATATTAATCCATTTCAAAATTCAAATTTGAGGAGCACTAAATATGGAAAGCAATCCATCAATTTAAATTTAAAATTATAATGCTTTATCCCATAATTTATAAGTTTTAAACAATGATCTATTCCATAATTTATCCATATATCTATATATTATTATAATTACAAAATGTTGTCATTTCATTAAGGCCAAAAGTTGTAATTTTTTTCTCAATTTTTTTTTTTTAAAATTTTGTTAATATGTGTTACAATATGATTGGTTTATAAATTAATTTTATATTCTTAAAATAAAATTTCAAAAATTGGATTCTTACTTAAATTATGTTACTATAATTGGAATGAGATCAGTATTCATTCCTTAAATTTTGCTTCCTTTATTAAATTATAAAATAAAATTCCAAATTTAAATTCTTCTTCAAATTATATTACTATAGTTAGAATGAGATCAATATTCACATGTGTCATAATGATGTGTCATAATATTATTGGTCTAAATATAATTTATTTTAAATACATGTATTCAGATTATTATCTCTATTATTTTTTTTTCTTTTTTTTTTTTGGTTTTAACTTTTATAAAAAAAATTATATCCTTTTAAACTATAAGGACTTGAATAATAATATTTTTTAATATATTTTTTTTTAAAAAGAAAAAAACATAATTTTTAAACACTTGCCAAACATGGTGGATTTTGTTATTTATTTATTTGTTTTAATCTTAATTGTCAATTAAGAAAATTAAAATAAAGAATAACGACAACTTTGGATCAAATTGGGGTAATTATTTAGTAATCTGGGAGTATGGACACGTGGTATTTCATAGTATTATGATTGGTGGAGAAGATGGATAGGTGGAATACTGTGTTGGGTGATTGAGAAATATGAGGGAGAATATTGAATGATCATTAGTTAGGGAGTTCAAACACGTAGTACTCCGGAAATATTGAATAATTCCCCCTCAAGTTGTTAAAAAGTAAATTTTGCTAAAATAAATTAGAAATAAACGTTATTTATTTTTTTTATTAAAAGTGATAGTTCGTTAAACTTTTTCTATTTAAAAAAAAAAGAAGGTTATAAGTGATAATTCATTATTCATTTAGAATTATTTTCAGATTAAATAAAAATACCATATTAAATTTTTTTCTTACATTTTTTTTATTATTCAAATACTTTTATTTTGTAAGAAATTTGTTTTTATTGTATTTAATATTTTATTGTAAATTAAAAAGCATTTCTAAAAAATCATATTTAAATTATTTATGCCATTATAAGAAATAAATTTTTTTAATATCAACTTAGTGGTTGTTTGGGAAGTGCTAAATAAGAATATTTTTTTACTTTTTATAAAAATATGTACAGAAAAGTAGAAATTTGATGTGACCCAAAAAAGATAAATAAGTAATCTTTTTTACTTTTATGAAAGATGTGTAGAAAAGTAGAGATATGATATAACCTAAATAAATAAAAAGATAAAAAAATAAACTAATATAGCACTTCCCAAATAACTCTTTATTCGATGATCCTTTTCTAAAAGTTATATTTTAAAAAATATTTTCAAGAAAAATTCAATTGAAAACCTTAAGTATATTGCTTTTTATTTTGTTGATTAATATTAAATTTTTAATTAATTTTATTTATTATTTTAAAAAATAAATTAGAAAATAATTTATATATAATTTTGTTTTGATTACTCAGGTTATTTAGTGTTTCTGTCAAAGTTCGCTTAAATTTAATTTAAAATTTTAAATTTCTACATAAGTTCTCACTTAATTAAAAATTATGTTGTTCAATCTTAAAAAAAATTTAAGCTTGACTAAAATTTGCTTAGGTTAAACTTATAAGTTTGCAATTGTAGTAAGGAGGTTGAAAGTTAATGGTTAAATTTGTAACAAATTAAAAAGTAATAAATAAATTGTGATAAAATTATAGGACTTAAATTATAAATTTCAATCTTCTTTGTTTTCATAATTTACACACACAAGTTTAATTATTTATATTATTTTGTATAAAAATATATTATTAAGTTTTTTTATGCCATGCACAACACGAATTACCACTAATATATATATATATGTATGTATTATATATAAGAGTCATGAATATTAAAAAAAGACGACTAAAAGAAGCAGAGCACGTAACAAGCTATGCGTCTAAATATTTTCCTAAATTTATCCTTTGTACTTCTAGTACTGATTTTTCCTTATTTGGTGTAAGTTTTATTTGTTAGATGGGTTCTTTTTAAGTGTAGTTCGTCTTACCTTAATGAAAATTTTTACTGAAAAAAGTTTAAAAAAAAACAAAAAAAAATTAAAAAAGAGAAGCAGCGGTCACTGCTGTGGTTAAAGCACAGCAGTGACTGCTGTGGTTCAATTTGAAGGTGTATTATATACATATTTTTATGATTTGAACCGTTCATTTTGTAGAGTTTGTTGAGTACTTCATTCCTACCAAAAATCATATTAATCGGATATCAATAACTATATGATCGATAACCAAAAAAATAAACAATAAGTTTTTCTTTTGAAAAACTGCATAAAAAATATGTTAATCGATCATATAGTCATTGATATCAGATTAATATGATTTTTGGTAGGAATGAAGTACTCAACAAACCCTATAAAATGAACGGTTCGGATCATAAAAATATGTACATAATACACTTTAAAATTGAACCTGCTGTGCTTTAACCACAGCAGTCCCTGCTGTGCTTTAACCACAGCAGTGACCCCCAATGCGCATTTTCTTTCTTTCACCATTAAGTTCGCAAAACAATATCCCACGGTCCAAGCAACACTCTTAACCTTCAACCCTGCTATAGCCACAAATACCATTCTAACATGCAGATAGGGTATTACAAGAAGTGGAAGAAGTGAAAATATTATTCTTCAGCCTTAACAAAGTATACAGACACATCAAAACTGTGATGTGTATGAAGAATATCTTTGAAATAAGAAAAGAAAAAAAGAAGGTACTTTACCCCCAAAAATAAATAAAAAGGGAAAGAATATTCTCAAATGACTTTCCATTACACTGCCATGGAAACACAATGAATCCTCACTGCAACTCAATTTTAAGCCATTTTGACCATGATTCAGAGACGGGGATCAATTTTATTTACAGAAAGAACGGTTATATTATACCCAGTGAGAGAGTGGGGATATAGCCAAGTAGGTGGATCACAAGCCGAAAACAATAGGTGCATCTTTGACTGAAGGTGGAAGTAATAAATATTCTTCACTACAAGGTTGTCTACTATATTCTGATAACCAAAATTTAAGTGCCACCAGGCAAATGAAAGGGGTGAAGCCACTGGCCTAACATACAAGGTTTGTTAATAACTTTCCTAAAGACGTGTTTCTGCTATTGGGACATCAACAGAAGATTAAGTTAATCAGGTAGGATGAAGCACTCAACGTGAAAGACCTAGAAAATGTTCAGTAAAGCTATAGAATGTACCTTCTTTCATGATATTGATGAGAACTTATCGCACATTGAGAAGACCGAAACAATAAAGTTATCTCCTAAAATTCATCAACAGTAATGCTCTGGAACCATACAGAAATATTTCTTAGGAAAATTGTTAGAGGGATGTCATTTAAACATAGGAAAGGAACAAGGGAAGACAGACCAATGGATATCAGGTAACCAAAAATAACAAGTATAAACAGGAAGAATTCATCCCAAGTTATTATTAAAGCCTTTTTAGTTAAATAGAAATGAAATAATTTATCTTTCAGCGAACAATAACCATTTACTCCAATTATCAAGAGGCCCCAACATTTAAAGCATAAATTGACTATCCATAAAATAACTGATTACTAGATTCAATAAGCTACATACATTTCCAGTGTGGATGTAACCTCAGCATGAAGAAAAATATCATAACTTCACTACACGAGACAGAACCATTAAAACTTCCCCATGGTCGCTCAGAGTTACAGTAATTAGACTAATGGGTTTGTTCCAGGTCTGACAAAAAAAGTAAAATCATCTGAATTTTTTTAACATATACATGCCCATATGCTTGAATGATACTACAAGAAGCATTACAATTGTTAAGAACACTACTAAGTTGCTAAAATCTAATTACTGAAGATAACGCAAAAACATAGCCACAATTATAAATCAATTACTACCACGACATAGAAAGGGAGCAAAGCATGTAAGCCAACATATATCTCTCAACCATAATACGAGCACCCCTTGACCAAGCTAAATTGGTGGACGTGTCCATCCAAAACAAGGAAGCATGCAGCGCCTCCAATAATATTTCTGAATTTCATTTCAGGTTCGCAAAAGCATAAGCTCTGCCCCCAAACAAAGTCGGGAAGCCTGCCAAACATTATGAATGCAGTCAACAAATCAAATTACTCTAAACCAACAACAGAACCACCCAAAAAAACACAGCTAATGACTGGCATTACCGTGAAAACAACAATTCTCCCTCCATTCATTCATATTACTGTTCATGTTTACATATTGAACTAATACATGATGTGCAATGTGCGGTACCAATGCGAAGTAAAGAAATTAGATATCTTTCTATTTTCCGTAAATCCCTTTTCCTCTTTACATAATTCAGTGCATTTTACCTCTAATTGAGCCCTAAATGTAGCGGAAACAACCCATCCAACCCCCATTTGTTTGTGAGTATCCTCGTTTTTATCTCATTTCCAGTGAGAGAGAAAGAGAGATCAAGAATTCGGTAGCATCTAGTGGTCTCATTATCTACCTCTGGGAAAAGAAGGATTCAATTGTTAGTCTCATCCATGAAGTTAAAGCAAATGCACAAAATTACATATATATGTATACGCGTAGAGAGAGAAAGAAAGAAAGGAAACCCATACCAGAGCTTCATGAACTCGATAATAATCCGCAGAAACGCCAGCCAAATACAAGCCAGGAAAAACATTCTGTGAATACCAATCAAACATTAAGCAAAAAACAAATAAACAATCGAACATTAACACAAAAAGAAGAAGAAGATCAATCTCTCTCACATCGACTTGTTTTTGAACAGTTTTTGGCCTTTTCTTGGGCCTCCGTGCTGGTCTGGAACCAGTCATCGCGTACACATCTTCTTCAATCTCTTCGCGAGACAGAGCGATCCAGAACTTCCTCTTCTCCGATCCCTGACCTTCAACGAAACCTCTCAACCTCATCGATTTCGGCAAGTTGTCAGTCTGCTGCTGCTGCGCCGATTCCTGAAATTCTCCATTCCTCGAAACCCCTCCGATCTCAACCGCAGCCTTCGAAACAGCCTTCCTCGGCCTCAGATTCCACGGCTTCGCCACCGATTCATCGCCTTCAACGACGTCGTTCCATACCTTCTCCTTCTCTCTCTCAACATCCTCCTCGTTCTCAAAAACCGTCGCTTGTTGCTTCTGCAACGAACAGGACGCGAATGAAAACCGGTTCCTCTGCGCACTCCGCGATCCGACCCCAAGCTTCGGGTTCTCCGACTCATTCTTGAAACCAGAACCACCACCGCCGTCCGACTCCTGCTCCGACGGTGACGAGCGGTGGTTCTCCACCGCCTGCGGCGGAGGAGAGTCCCAGAGCATCGTGTCGGAGGGGCGGCGGAAGCGGTGGCTGGAGTTCATCTGGTTCTTGTGGCCCCATTTTAAGAAGGAAAGAGAGAAGTTGTGAAGAGGCTGAGACTTCACCGGAGCAGTCGCCATTAGAGAGAGACTTTAGTACTCCTTCAACCAAACAGTGAAGATTTGTAGAGAGAGAGAGAAAGAGAGAGAGAGAGAGAAGACGAACAAACTAACCTCAGTCTTCTTCTAGAGAGAGAGAGAGAGAGAAAACAGAGAAACCCTAACACAATACAGTAGAGAGAGAACAATGGGGAGAGGAAGCATAGGTTGGTGTTGGGTCTGTTGGCGGAGATGTTTTTAGAGAGAGAAGAAAAAGAAGAAGAAGAAGAAGAACACGAAGAGGAAGGCGAGAGGGGAGGGGGGTTTTATGTTGTATGCGCTATCTGTCTGTGTACAAAAGCGGGAGTTCGTTTCTGTACGCATACGCTATTTGTTTATTTATTTTTTGACCAACGACGTTATTTTTTAGATTCAATGAGAAGTTTAGCCTCCGTTTGGGAATGGGGTTGGCTTTTTGGCTTTTTGGTTTTTTGGCTATATGAGCCTGGGCTCAAAAACTTGGTTTGGGAAGGACTTTTTGGCTTTTTTGACTTTTTGACTTTTTGGTGAGGTGTCATCCTGATAAATTACCAAACTACCATTTTTTGATTTTGTTTTTTATTTTGATTTTTATTTTGGGTTTGGATTTCCCATATTTTGCTTAATTTATTTATTTATTTATTTATTTTAATTTTGGGTTTAGATATGGCGTTTTTTGCTTAATTTTTTTTTTTGGTTTTGATTTGGCAAATTTACGTTTTTTGTATTTTGTTGAAATTTTATTATTTTTTATTTTATTACTTTGGGTTTTATTTTGGCTTATTTTGGTAAAATATATATATTTTTTTATTTTGGATTTGGCGTGTTTTGCTTTAACTTTTTTTTTAAAATAATTATGTTTTTGTTTATTTAATTTTTTTATACTTTATTTTATTTTTTTATTTTGGCTTATTTTCGGAAAAAATTTATCTTTTTGTTTATTTTATTTTATTTTGGATTTATTTTTGGCTTAATAATTTTTTTTTTATTTGTAATTTTTTTTATTAATTACTAATTTACGGTTTTGTCGTTTTTTTATTTGTAATTTTTTTTATTAATTACTAATTTACGGTTTTGTCGTTTTTTTATTTGTAATTTACGTTTTTGTCGTTTTTATTAATTTAAAATGTTATTATTTTTTTTTTGTAAATTATTTTAAAATGTTATTAATGTTATTAATTTACGTTTTTTTTATTTTAAATAATTTAATTTTAATTTAATTTTAAATATTTATTTTTATGTTTATTTTAATTTGCGTTTTAATTTTTATATTTATTTTAATTTTAGTTTAAGTATTTAAATAATGTAAATAATCTAAAAATTCTTTCAATAGTAAAAAATTAAAATAAATATTCAAAAAATTTAAATCGTAAAAATTTAAATAATTTAAATATTAAAAAAATAATTTTAGCAAAGAAATTTAAATAATTTAAATATTCAAACAATTTAAATAGTTTAAAATGTTAATATTTTAAATTTAAAAAGAACTCTACACTCAAATCGTAACCAAACACATAAAATAAAACTCACGTAATAAATTATTTTTAAAACTTATAACCAAACACATAACTTGAAACTCCATATTACTTTCACAACTCTACACTCAAATCATAACCAAACACATAAAATAAAACTCACGTAATAAATTATTTTTAAAACTCATAACCAAACGCATAACTTGAAATTCTATACTACTTTCACAACTCTACACTCAAATCATAACCAAACACATAACAAAAAAATTAAAATATTTAAAACTATTTTTATAAAATAGAGTTTGAATTTATTTTTATAAAATATTTTAACAAAAAACAAAAAGATATTTTTTTTTTTTCAACTTTCTTTGTTTTTTCTAGGAAAATGTGTTTTTTGGATTTTTTTTTTTTTTTTTTTTGGGTGCTGCCGTATGCCCCTCTTTGATGAGGGGTAGTTCTGTAAATTGAGCTTGGCATTAGAACTTGCCCAGCAAGATTTTGGCTTTTGTCTTTTAGTGGCTCTTTGAACCTCTTTTGGCATTTAGTGGCTCAAAGAGCCTAGGAGCCCTTCCCAAACACAGGCTTAATAATTAATTGATGATTAAAAAAATAAGATAAATTATATATATAAAAAACAAAATTTAAGATTTTACGTATTTTTCAAATTAAACTCTAATGTTTCAATTGCATCAATTTAAACCCTGACTTTCTTATTTCGTATCAATATTAACCATTTGTTTATCTCTGTTAACTTGTTTGACAGAAAAAAAAAAATTAATGCATATATGACACATTTTCATTCGCTCATTTTACTTAATATTAATCTTATATTTGAACATGATCACACCATATCAATACAAACATATATTTATCATCCATCATAGTCATTCATCATATACTTACCACGAACTTCAATCCATTGTATCAAAACACATGTAGTTTCTCACCTTTCTCATTTTTCTTTTTCTTCTACTGGTGCCGACACATAGTCACCACCCTCGGCCTTTCGCCGCCACCCCCTTGCTCAACTTCACCATCATCAGCTCTCTCTGCCACTTCCTCTCTTAGATCTACCACACCTAACTCTCCATCCCTATCTATTTCCTTTAGATCCCCTATTGATAACCCTCATCTACTGCCAATCTCCACTACTACCATCCCTTTCAAATCCGTCACTCCATGTTACAATCTTCATCAAATCCACTATCACTAGCCCTCTTCCACTACTGCCTCTTTTAGATCATCCACTACCAACCCCTTCATCAAATTTGTCATCCTTCAAATCTGCTATCACCAGCTCTTTCCAGCAACTACTATCTCAGATCTGTCACCCTTATTTCAGATCCACTACCTCTAGCCCTAACAATAGAGAATCCTTTCCAACAATAGTGAAATGAAGAGAGAGAGAGAGAAGAAGAAGAAGAAGAAGAACATATATTGGGAGTGTAAGCTACTATAAACGTGAATTAACAAAAGAACATATATTGAGGGTGGTACGGGAGGGAAAAGAAGATGATGGGCAGCATTGGGGGAGGGGGCAAAGGGGATGGACAATGACGTTAAGAAAGGGAAAAATAGAGAGATGGGCGATATTGGAGATGGAAAGAGGAGTTGGGATGAGGACTGGGCTAGTCGACTTTATAAAATTGATGTGACGAAGATGGGTGATGTTGAAGAGTGGCTGGAGAATTGTTGGTCATTCATGGAGATAGTGAGCTATGAAGTGATGAAAAGATAAAGAGAATTGATATGGTATGGTTCATACTATGATAATATTGAAAATGAATGGCTCTGATATGTTGATAAGTAGAATTTTGATATAATTTGGTCAAACTTAAAATTAGAAATAAAATTAATTTAAAGCATCAAGCAAGAACATGTCACGTGTATTATATAAAAAAATTCCGTTGAATGATTTAACTGATATAGACGGTGGGTTTAAAACGTATTAAAGTTTAAAATTTAGGGTTTAAATTGATACAATTGATACATTGAGGTTTAATTTGAAAAACACGCAAAACTTTAGAGCTTTTTTTGTAATTTACCCAAAAAATATTAGAGACTATATTATTTTATATATTTTAATTAAGTGTCACATAATTTAGTTTGAAAAATATATTTAATATTCTAGAAGTTGATAGATTGCCCTGAAGTATTACTCCTCGCCATTTATTGAGAGACACTTGTCCAATTGTCTCTTGATAAAAAGTTGATACGTCATACTATTTTAATCAATAAAAATTATGAAAATTATTAATAGGTCTTACTTTTGAGATTTATTACCTTTTTACCATTTGGTGACAACTTTTTTGCCTAAATAAATATAAAAAAATAAAATAGACTAAATAAGTTAATAAGACAAAATATTATATCCAAATTATAATCATTTTAATTTTTCTCTCACAACCATCACATTCAAACTAAAAAAAATCAAAAGTTCTTCCTAAAGCTAATTTAGTCGCTAAATTAGTTTTTCTCAAACGAAACTTAAGTCTTATTGATAAATTTATTGGTCTATTTTATTTTTATGAATAAATTTATAGTGATAAAATTATCAGTCAAGACCTATAAATAAAAAAGTTTAATTAATAAGATTGATTAATAAGTATCCTAAAAAGTCGTAACATCACATCAGCATGTCCAAAGAATAAAAAAAAAGGTAAATTACATTGACACCTCCCTGAGGTTTAGGTTTATTACAGTTTCTCCTCTCACATTTTGGAAATTACATTCCCTCCCTGAGGTTTAAAGTTTCATTACAGATTGCTCCCTCCAGCAATTTAATTTTTTTAAATACCAATTTTTCCCTCACTGGGTATATTACATTGACACCCCTCACATTTTAAAAATTACAGTCCACTCCTCAAAGTTTAAAGTAGCATTACCAGTTACCCCCTCGGTTAGTATTAGTTAAAAAAAAATTCATTGAAAAAAATTTAATTGGAAAAAAAAATTATTTGAAAAAAAAATTTGTTAGTCAAAATTTTAAATTTATGCTTAAAAACCAACGTAAACTCATTTTTTGAATTTACATTTTTTTCCTCAAATTTACAAACTGAGACAACCATTTATAAACAAAAAAAAATTATCAAACAAGTTTTTATGGCAGTTTTTAAAATTTTTGTAAATAGAAATTGAAAACTGAAAACGAAATGGTTACCAAATAAGCCTCAGATGGTAAAAATGTCGTAAAATTAACAAATAATTAAATAAGTTACCAACGTAAGAAATGACTTATCAAAAGATTCTTAGGCTATGTATGGTTTGATTTTTAGAATTTTTTTAAAAAAATTAAAAATTAATTTGGTTAAGAAATAAAAAATAAAAAATAATTATCATTTTTATATAATTTTTATTTTTCGAGTGTAATAAACATAAACCTCAAGGGGTGTCAGTGTAATTTTTATCTTGCGTTGGTTTTTAAACAGAAATTTTAAAATTTGACTAACAAAATTTTTTTTCAATTAATTTTTTTTTTCAATAATTTTTTTTTTCAACTAATACTAACCGATGGTGTAATTGGTAATGTTACTTTAAACTTTGAGGAGGGGATTGTTATTTCTAAAATGTGAAGGGTGTCAATGTAATTTACCCAGTGAGGGCAAAATTGATATTTAAAAAATTTAAATTGCTGGAGGGAGCAATCTGTAATGAAACTTTAAATCTCAGGGAGGGGGATGTAATTTCTAAAAGGTGAGGGGGATAATTGTAATGAACATAAATCTCGAGAGGTGTCAATGTAATTTACCCATAAAAAAATATATTTTAAATTTTTTAAATTTAAATAGCCATGTTTCTTTTTCTTTTTCTTTTCTTTTTTTTTTTTTATAAAAAAAAAACCCCATTAAACCTAGTAGTTTGATGTATTGTTTAAAATTTATTACACAAAAAAATTATAATTATAATTATTAATATTAATAATTTTTATCACTCTTTTGTATTATTTGAATAATGTATTATCACTCTTTTTCTATTTTTTGCCCTAATTTAAATAATGTATTATTTATTTTTATTATTTTAATTTTGTCATAATGTTATTCTTTTATTTTAAATAAAAAATAGGGTTAATTACATTAATAGTCCCTATAGTTTGGGGGTTGGTCACTTTGGTCCTTGACTTTTCAATTGTGACAGATTTGATCATGAATTTTGAATCTTATTCCAAATAAGGACAATTGAAAATATCATTACATTTTCAAGGGTAAAATTGTCAATTTGATAAAATATAAACTAATTTGATAAAAATAAATGTTGAAAAAATATTTTTAATTTTTTAAAAATTATTTTTATTCACTAATGATAAAATTATGTAAAATTAATGAAAATTACATGATTAATTTTTTAAAATTAATTTTACATGATCATCATCCAAACACAAAATAAAAATTAATTTGGTAAAAAAATAAATAAATGTCTAAAAGATTTATCAATTTTACATAATTTTATTTTTAGTGGGTAAAAATAATTTTTTAAAATTCAAAAATATTTGTTTGACATTTATTTTTGTCAAATTAGTTGATATTTTATCAAATTGACAATTTTACCCTTGAAAAATTTAATGATATTTTTAATTGTCCTTATTTAGAACGAGATTCAAAATTCAGGGTCGAATGTGTCACAATTGAAAAGTCAGGGACCAAAGTGACACGAGTCCCAAACTATACGAACTACTTGTGTAATTTGCCCTAAAAAATAACACTTGCGAAACTCAAGAAATCAAAATAATATTCAGAAAATGATAATAGAAACCTGGTGATGGAATTGCTAATGACTGTTTTTTTTTTGGTTAGAAAAAGGTTGCAGACACCTGGTAAGGGAATTGCTAGTGACTTTTTCCGTCAAAATGTTAACAAGTAATAATGTTAAAATGTAATTAAAATGTGAGTTTAAATTCACATAATTAAAATTAGAAAAATTAAAATAAAATTTCACTCAAATTAAAATAACTAATAATAAAATTTTCCTTTCTAATTAACTCAATTATATTTTATGTGAGAGTACTTAATTGGCTTACATTGTCATTTAATACAAACCTTTATAAATAATTTTTAGTTGTCCGTAACGTATTATGGGATAGTCAAACGTGAGGTCTCAAGAAATTATCACATATTCAAGCTCTATGTTCAATCACATAGCCACTAATAGAGGTGTCTGTGGAGTCAGTCTCAATGGTTGAAAAATAATTTCAACTAACGTCAAGTTTGGAAAGGTTAAATAAGTGTATTTTTTGACTTTTTATAAAATATGGATTAGATTTGAGTTGGGTTTAAAGTGATGTGTTAGAGAGGTGATGTGACTTAAATAAAATGATGTGACTTAAATAGGATAGTGACTTTTTGAATTTTTTTGAGGATGCCAAACTTGGCCTAAATCGTTTTTAGTGGGTTGATAATTTTTTAACTCACTACCAATTTGAACAATCACAAAATTACTGAATTGGTTTGAATATTGTGACAATTTGTAAATTTTAACATACCATTTGAATATATTTTAAAGTTATAAAACCTCGTACTATGATTATGAATTACAAAATTAAAATAAAAATAAATAATTATAATTTATTTGTGATAAAAAAGTGACAACCAGAGAGGCATGAGCAATGAAGAGGGAAGAGGGTAAAAAATGAGAAGATCTAAGGTTGTTTGGGAAGTGAGTTGATTTTTTGGCTTTTTAGGTTTTTTTAGCTATTTTAATTTGGGGCTAAAAAATTTGATTTGTGAAGGGTTTTTGGCGTTTTTGACTTTTTTTGTGAGAAAAATAATGTATTGATTATAGATTGAATGTGATGTTTGGTCTTATTAGGCTAAAAAATCTATTTTATTTTTTATGACTATTTTAGCCTCCGTTTGGAAAGTGGGTTGGCTTTTTGACTTTTTTGGCTATTTTAGCCTAGGCTAAAAAGTTTGGTTTGGAAAGGATTTTTTGACTTTTTTTTGTGAAAGAAGAGTGTAATAATTATGGGTTAAATGTGATGTTTTATTTTTTATGGCTAAAATAAACTATTTTGTCTTTTGTGACTAAAATAGCCACTTTAACCCTTCCCAAACAACACTTTAGCCCCAAACCTAGCCAAACCCACTTTCCAAAACAATGGCTTAAAGTTGAGGTATTTAATTTATATACAAGTATTGTTAAGTTTAGTCAATTATTTTGATGAGTTACACAAAATTCAATTCGCATAAAGTTAGTGTAAAACCCACTAATCTAATCCAACAATACTCTCGAATCGCATATAGCAAAGTGGGTCGGCACAAGTGGTGTGGTTTTTTGCACACCCTTAGCCAACGAGCCACTCATGTGAATTACTACAGCAAAAAATTATAAAATTTAAAAATATATATATCTTGTTTTATACCCACTATCTACCTTTTGGGATATTATTTTGAATTAAAATAAGTATATACAATAAAATTAATTATATTAATTAAATACGATAAAATGTTACATAAAATTTATAATTATTTTATTATTTCTCTCATAAAAACAAAAAAAAAATTAAAAAATCAACCTCAAATGAAATTTTTTAATCTTAAATTAAAATAATTAAAAAATCAAGTTACATTCCAAACTCTGACACATTTATCTCGCCGTCACCTCCTCGCCATCACTGCCACCTTATTTCTCTCTCTCTCTCTCTCTCTCTCTCTCTCTCTCTCCTTATTTCCAACCTCAATAATAACATTTTGAAAAGCAGATCAAACGGAAAAAAAGATGGAGGAGAAGAGAGCAAAAAAGGAAGAAAGATAAAGGAAGCGATGGGATAGGAGTGTCTGATTGGTAAATCATTTATTGTTTATTGTTTATTAATATAAATATAAATATAATAGAGTAATTTTATACATGAATAATGCTTGGGACTCCCTTGTGGGGGTCATCCCCTCACCCCCCTTTGCCACGTGGCGGGTGGTGATTGGAGGAACAGGAAAAAAAAGAAAAATAAAAAGAAAATGTGACCAATGAGAGAGAAAGGGGGTCAAAGGGGGTGGGAGGAAAAGGGGGATGAATCATTACTCTTTTATACATTTATATTTTTTTACAAATTAATGTGGTACCTGTTACCTTAATAGGCTCCGTTTGAGAAGAGCTAGATTGGATTTTTTTAGTTATTTTAGTTGTAAAAGATAAAATAAGTTATTTTAGTCACAAAAAATAAAATATCACATCTAACCCATAATCATTACACTCTTCTCTCACAAAAAATTCAAAAAAGTCAAAAAAGCGAAAAGTTCTTTCCAAACCAAACTTTTTAACTCAGTCTAAAATAGCTAAAAAAATAAAAAAAAAGTCAAAAAACTAACCCATTTTCCAAACTAACCCAAAGTGAATCCCATTTCACATTCCAAAAGCTTTATTAAATCAATTTATAGTAATAATTTATTAACAAAAAAAAAAAAAAGTTTATTTGTATGATATGTTTCATACATTGACTATGTTAATCATAAAGGAAAAATTTACTATTTTGTTCATATTTTATGGAAAACTATACTCATCCAAAAAAAAATTTAAAATTGACATCACATTTTAATTTTTTTATATCTAAAATAAAAATATATAATTGATATCTTATTCATTTATCGTGAAATTTATATAATAAATTTAGATCACACGATAATATCTGAACAAAATTTTAATTAAAAATTCAAAGTATGTTGTATTAGTGTTACACTCTCTCCTTATGCAAAAATTGCTCTCCACTGATTCTCGAGTGCCCGTTGGATGAAATACATAGTGATGAATCGAGATAGAGGTCCTACAGAAAAAGTACTCTTCTTTGAAGTTTTAAAAAAATATAGTTAATCTCATAATTTTGATATAATTATATTAGTTTCTTTTAAAATTTTAATTTATATAACAGTTAGATCCATTTTTCATTAGTAATTCGTTAGTCATATGAATATAAAAAAAATTAATATTCAGCTTATTTGATTCGAGTTTTCTAAATTTACTTTTTAAAAAATTGAAACTTTTTATTTTCCGTATTTTTTGATTTTCACTGAATTTTTTTTTTAATATTTTAAGTAATTTTTTATTTTTTAAATACACTTAACATAAATACAATTAAAAAGTATAATATTTGTAAAAAAATCTTTACAAAATTCAATAAATACAAAAAAATAAAATAAAATGAAAATTCAATATATTTTTCGTATTCTTGTGTATTTATTGATTTATTTAAAAAAAAATTACAAAAATTTTAATTTTTACAAAAAATTTACCTTTTAGATACATCTAAGTAAGGTACATCTAAAAAACGTAAAAAAAAATGCTTAAAATTTTAAAAATATTCACTAAAAATAAAAAAATATAAAAAATATAAAACTTAATTTTCAAAAAATTAAATTCAAAAAATTGAAACCAAACACAGTGATTGTTATCCATTTTTTTAGTAAAATATATATATTTATCTATATTTATTTCAATGTATACCAATCATTTGCATCAATTTCGGTCATTTAACCTTAGTAAAAATGATGTCAGTATAATTATATAAAAAGTGTGGGATTAACTATATTTTTTCTAAATTTTAAAGGAGTTGAGCATAATTTATCCTCTTTTTTCTTTCTTTCTGTCAATTTTTTATATTTTTTTAATATTTTTTTCGATCCTTTCATTCGATTCATTAGATTAGAACAATTCCAATGGTGAAGCCAAACAACTTGTCAAAGCACCAAAAAAGAGAAAAAAAGAAGCTAAAACTCACAAAAAGTCCTCTCCAATGATGAGCCAAATTCATTGAAAAAAAAAAATTTAACAAAAGTCAAATTTTATACCAAATTTTGCTCAAATTTGGCAAAGTCATTTTCATATGATAAAAAATTTAAAAATATTCATTATTTTCATCTTCTTTTTTTTTTCCTTAATTTTATGAGGTGAAAATAAATTTGATAATTAGAAAATATCTTTTCATGTTTATTTTCGCCAAATTAATTTTATTTTTATTTTTTAAGAAGTTAAAACATAAATTTTAAAAATTCAACCAAACAAAATTTACACTTGTGTGATTATTATATCTACAAAAGAAACAATTTAGTCCCCAAAGAAAACAATTCACTAGACCACTTTAGGTTTTTTCTTCTTTTTTAGAATTTGTTTAAAAAGCTAGTGTATAAAAAAGTTAATATTAAAATAACTTGTTTGTTTAGAATATTCTTAACTTATAGATTTTTCTTAACTTATAGATTTATTCTAATATTTTTTAGAATGTCTAAAGAGAACCTTGTCACAGAAAATGTGTTTGTCAAATGAGTTAAAACTTTTTAACAAAATATATTTTTTTAAACTAATAAGTTGATTTCTTAAGCAAATTTAACTACTAACTTAAAAGCAAGACATGATAGTCCTTTCCTTGTGCCAAGCCTTTTCTTCTCTATTTTTTTTTTTTTTTTTCAGTTAAATATCTAAAAGTCCTATTTACAAATGTTATGGTAGCTTAGGTCTTATCTAAAATTTTTTGAACCAATTAGTTCTATTTAGTAAAACTATGAATATTATCAGCTTTTTTTTTTTCAATTTTTAAAACTAAGAACATTATCAATTTTGCATAGTAATGTTCTAGACAATTGTTTCACTAATTGATAAAAAAACAGAGCATGAGATTAAACGTTTTTGCCATTCTACTTATTGGTTTGATTCAACTATCCAATAAAATCGATAACATTATCAATTTTTTTCAGTTTTAAAACCGATAACATTATCAGTTTTTTCATTTTTAAAGTTATTTATGTAATTATTTATTTTTTTTTCAGTTTTGCACATCTATGTTCTATTATCATGCTCCTTTATAAATACAAATTTTTTAGTTTTGCACAAAAAATAACTCAGCTTTTTCAATTTTTTCAAAATTTTTTTTTTTTGTATATAAATTTTTTTTTTAGTTTTTTGAAAGTTGATATTTTAAAGTTATGAAAATCAAAATAAATTTTAAATCATCATGTTCCTTATAAATGGTGAACAATTATTGTTTAAAAGGCAATTCTGATTATTAAAAATTTAATGAGATTTAAAGGTTCAAAAAAATCTTAGTTAAGATTTAATAGAGTATAAATTCATAAATTAGAATTTATGTAGGGGGGGGGGGGTTGTGTGTGTGTGTGTGTGTGTGTGTGTGTGTGTGTGTGGGGGGGGTTAGGTAACAAAAGCTTATTTGTGATTGTTTCCAGTGCAATGGTAATTAAAAAATATCTTATTCATTTTAAACACCATTCTTAATGTCCCATTAATAAAGTTTTCATACAATAAGTGATAGTTTCATTATCAAATCTTTAAAATAAAAAAAAAAAAGAAAAAAAGAAAAGAAAAGGAAAAACTAGTTTCATTGCAATTTGCAATAGTTTGTATTTTTATCTTTTGAGTAACAATTAAAAGAATTATGAAACTAAGTTGCTTGTTTTTTGGGAAAATTAGTCTAAGGTCCCTCTCTTATTTTTAGTAATGGAAGAGATTTACAATATTATTTTATGATGTCTAAGATCCCTCAATCTCACACCTATGTATTATAGACAAATTTGATATATCTCACGGCTTCAAACCCTCACCTCTTCCTCTCTCTCTCTCTCTCTTCTTTCTATCAGACTCACGCCTCTTCTCTTCTCTTTCATCGTTGCTCTTCTCTCTCTCTCTCTCTCTCTCTCTCTCTCTCTCTCTCTCTCGTTTTTTGAAAAAATTAGTCTGAGGTCCCTCATCCATTTTTAGTAATGGAAGAAATCCACAATATTATTTTATGATGTCTAAGATTCCTCACCCATTTGATATATCTCACGGCTTCAAACTTCACATCTCTCTCTCTTTCTCTTCTCTCTATCAGACTCACGTCTCTTCTCTTCTCTCTCATCACTGCTCTTCTCTCTCTCTCGCGTTGATCTCAACGACGAGATCGCCTTCGCCTTTTCGTCGATCTCTACCAAATTTATCTCCATCTACCAGTTCAAAACCCTAGATCTCTCTCTCTCTCCCCTTCCCTAGATCTATCTCTCTCCTTCTCTTCTCTCATCTTTGGCTAGTAACAAAAGCTTATTTATGATTGTTTCCAGTGCAATGGTAATTAAAAAATATCTTATTCATTTTAAACACCCCATTAATAAAGTTTTCATACAATAAGTGATAGTTTCATTATCAAATCTTTAAAATAAAAAAATAAAAAAAAAGAAAAGGAAAAGCTAGTTTCATTGCAATTTGCAATAGTTTGTATTTTTATTTTTGAGTAACAATTAAAAAAATTATGAAACAAAGTTGCTTCTTTTTTGGAAAAATTAGTCTAAAGTCCCTCTCCCATTTTTAGTAATGGAAGAGATCCACAATATTATTTTATGATGTCTAAGATCTCTCAATCTTACACCTATGTATCATAGACAAATTTGATATATCTCACGGCTTCAAACCCTCACCTCTCTCTCTTTTCTCTCTATCAGACTCACGCCTCTTCTCTTTTCTCTTATCGCTGCTCTTCTCTCTCTTTATTGTTTTTTGAAAAAATTAGTCTAAGGTCCCTCTTCCATTTTTAGTAATGGAAGAGATCCACAATATTATTTTATGATATCTAAGATCCCTCAATCTCACACCTATGTATCACAGACAAATTTGATATATCTCACGGCTTCAAACCTCACATTTCTCTCTCTTCTCTCTATCAGACTCACGCCTCTTCTCTTTTCTCTCATCACTGCTCTTCTCTCTCTCTCTCGTCGATCTCAACGACGAGATCGCCTTCACCTTCTCGTCGATCTTTATCAAATTTATCTCCATCTACCAGTTCAAAACCCTAGATCTCTCTCTCTCTCTCTCTCTCTCTCTCCCCTGGATCTATCTATCTCTCTCCTCCTCTTCTCTTATCTTCGGCTTCTCACTGCTGCTATTGCCTCCATCATCGCTTCAGATCGCCACCACCATCATTGCCTCAGATTGCAATTGCTGCCGCCGTCTCCATCATCATCTCCTCCTCTTGTCTCTTCTCTAACCACCACCAGCATCCCTCACTGCTGCCACCGGCATCTCCATTATCGCCTCAGATCTGAGATCGACCAAATCCTCTCTTTTTCTCTGTTTCTGTGTTTCTCTTTTTCATATTTGATATGCGACAAAAATGATCAAAGTCGTCCAAATTGTGACGATCACAAAGAGAGAGATGAGAGGGTTTTATTAAAAAATCAACAAGAACTCAAGATGTGGTTATGTGTGTGTGTCATGACAATTGACGGTCTCCGACCTGTTAGTATTTTATTCTGATCAATTTTCTCTGCCTTGTTTAATTTTCTCTATGTTGTTCAATTTTCTCTGAATTTCTCTAGTTTGAACTCAGAAAAGTTTCAATTTTCTCTAGGTAATTTTTTTTGCCCTGTTTAATTTTCTTTTTGTTGTTCAATTTTGTTTATATTTCTCTGGTTTAAACTCAGAGAAATTTCAATTTTCTCTAGTTTGAATCCAGAGAAATTCTTTTGGAAGTCTAGAATTTTTTAGATTGAAATTTCTTTGGATCAATATTGAGGGACTTTAGACATTATGAAAATATTGAATATCCTTTATGTTATAAAATCTTAATACCTTAAGGTATCACATTTGTCAAAAAATTTCAACTACTTTGAATTTTTAAAATTAAATCCACAAAAAATCCCTTTTTTTTTTATTAGTGGACAGAATAGATTCAAGATACAATTGGATCCATCTTATTCTCAATATTAATTTTAGAGTGAAATCTCAAAAAAATTAAATATAATATTAAAAAAAGCTTGATTCTTGGTAAATATTTAAATATAAAGAGGTCTAAAAATTAGTTTTGATGCAAATAACTTGATAAAGGACCTTAAGAGCAAATAATGTGGATCCTCTGGGGCAACGGAGAGCATAAGGTTCTCATTTATTGTGATTCTATTTGTAAGCCAAGGGCTTTGTATGTGTGGGTTTGAATAACCGTTATGTGTAACCGGGCTTAAGCCTTGGAAACTTGTAAACCTTTTGGGGTGTTTATTAGTTCATTTACTTGTTGTCGGATTAATGTATTATTGCATGAGGAACAATTTACATTATGAAATGCAAGTGTGGGATTGTATGATTG
Organism: Camellia granthamiana; assembly: GCA_036172215.1. Lineage (NCBI taxonomy): Eukaryota > Viridiplantae > Streptophyta > Magnoliopsida > Ericales > Theaceae > Camellia > Camellia granthamiana. The sequence continues at coordinate 45,454,661 of CM069916.1, read as the reverse complement.
GTTTTCCTTAAAAAGGGTCATGATTGTTGTATTGTCATTTGGGTATAAAAATTGGGACGTTACAGCGGAGAAGATGCCATGTGCCTTCCAGTGAGAGACCGGTAAAGTGGTGAGGAGGTGTCACGTGCCTTATGGTGAGAGACTGGTATAGTGGTGTGGAGGTATCACGCGCCTTCCGATGAAAGACTGGTAAAGTGGGGTTTGATAATGCTTGTTATGCCTACTTGAATTGTATTTACCACCCTTGAAATTATATTGAAATTATCAGATTAATATGTTTTCAAACTGGCATTGTGCATAAGATTTCCAAAAGATGAGAAAAATATTTTGAGTATGACATGGCATATGAATTCATTTCATAAGATTATATAAAATGTATTTGATATTTTGTTGGATGTCATTATGAATTGTTTAATTATTTGATTTAACTGGGAATGAGATAATTGAATGGATTGAAAGTGATGTTTTGTTGCCATTAAAGCATATTTATTTATTTAAGTTAACTAACAGGCCCAATACAAACGAGATATTCGGATTGATGGGCCATCTTGAAAGTGGACCAAGTCAACGCGTTGAAAGGCTCTCCAATATGGACCAATTTTAGTTTTCAGCCATAACCAGGATTCACAGAACAGGATTCACAGAACAGTTGACGCCAATACTCAAGTACTATTTTTAGGGTTAACTATAGCAAGACCCTTTAAATTGTTAGGGAATATATTCAACCTTTAATTTTGAAAATCGTACAAAAATTTCATTTTAAAGGTGGTTTGAATGGGTGAAAATGGTACGTTTTCATAGTTGAAGGGGCAAAATGTACGGGTTCATATATGAGGAAAACAAAGTAATATTCAGTAATAGTTGAAGGAGAGTTGTGTAATTAATTATACACAAAAGAAATAATATTTATCATATATATTCATATAATAAATGTTATGTGTATGTGTGGTGCCGCCATATTTAATATATAAACCCATTCATAAAAATTTCATGGGAAGTTAAAATTTTGATAAAATATTCTGGTGATGTATGATTTTCCTCTACTCAAAATTTTTATTTTATTATATTTAATGAATTTTCAATCATACAATATGATGAAAATGTTGAAATACAAAAATCTTGAAGGACGATCGTATAAGAGTACAATATATAGAGCAAAACAGAGAATTGGAATACAAATAAATCACATACTCTTGCTTATATAATAACAATTTACAGAACTAAATATTACTCTTTGACAGCATAATTATTTGTATACTTAATTTTTTTGGGGTAAATTACAAATACACTCCTGAGATTTGTTTAAAATACAGATTGCTCTCTGTGGTTTGAAGAATTACAAATATCCCCTTATTAAAATTTTGTATTTAACAGAATTAACTAAAACAATGAAATTCATAATTGTTTTCATATACAATAATAAAATTACGTAAATTATTAATTGAAATATATTTTTAACATCATTAAAAATTATTAATTGACTTGATGATTTATTAATAAAGGGGCGAATTGTTATGAAATTAAAAATCTTAGGGGGTAGAATGTAATTTTTAAAACCATAGGAGGCGATTCGTATTTTAATCAAATCTCAAGAAATGTATTTGTAATTTATTATTATTATTTTTTTCTATGTACAAAACTCTCACCAACTTATAGTAGTTTATTTAATCAATTTATAATAGGGTTTGGGGGAAATTGTAATTAAATAAATACCTCCTCATTAGGAATTATTATTATTATTTATTTGTGAAAAGACTAATTGTAACAAAACTAGAGGTGAATAACACTTGGTTCATTCCAAATTTCCAAGTCACCACCTCTTACTTGTACATATAAACTAATTAAAATATACTATATATTACTCACCCAAAAAATATACTATATAATTAATAGGTACACTTTTATAAACATTTATTTGAATAATAAATTATCCCAATGTCGTAATGACATATAAACATTGGAATATTTAACAAAACATTAATTTAACAAATTGTTGATAAAAATCTTAAATCATATACAGAGGGCAATTTTCAGAAGATGGTTAAAATTCATCTTCCAACTGTTAATCTATTTTAGATCATATTATCTCTTATATTTTTTACACATTTTTTCAAAAAAAAAATTAAAAAGTCAAAAAATCAATTTTAATTATTTTTTCAAAATAACCCATAGTGGTCAATGTTAATCTAACACGCAATGTGGGACCATGACAACATTATTTAAAAAGAAAAAAAAATTAGAAAAAAAAATAGAAAGCTAAATAAACTTTTTCTTTTTGTCAGCCATAACTTGGAGCAAAGTTCACTCTAAACTTTTTTTAATTTGAACCCATTTAACAACCATAAGCATTTTAAACATTTTTTCAATAATAGAATTATAGTTACAACACCAAACAAAGTTGGTAAGTTTCGCTTTCAAGACTAATACTCACTCATCCTATATAAAAATTTAAAAATAAAATAGAAATTGTCACTCTAGATCATACTAATATATAATTTTAAAACATTCAAAATAATCAAACTATGTAAAATAATTTCAAATGGTGACATGAGTTTGAAATCATGCTTTTTGAAAATTGAATGGTGAACATTACTTAAAATTGTCATACAAATTTAGAAAAAATAAAAATTGTGTGTGTTGTTTTCTGACCACACTGTCAAATAGGTACTCAGTTGGAGAACACCGGCAGAATAAATTGCGCCCGAACGACCTGTCACAGAAAGATGAGACTCCGGCGGTGGTTTGTCCACCCGGGGGCACTTCGACAATCAAGTCAGTACTCAATTATCTATCAAAGATAGCAAATAGTGCTTTAATTCACTAGCCATGAAACAAAAAGCGTACCTTAGACCCATGAGGGTGCCATACTTTTATAGCCAACACTGACTTGATCTCTATAGAAGCCTAGCTTCTTTTAGACTCTGGCTCAATACTCATCCTAGACTCTCAAATAGATAAAGATAAACTCCCTAAGAGTTTTATCTTTATCTAAGCTGAGGTCCTCTTCCATTCTAGGACTCTTAAAACTTATCCGTTAATTTCGGATTTCGGTATCTCCGCAGATAACCTCAGCGCTATAACCAGGACACGTGGCACCTTGGCTGGCACTTCGGTGCCACTTTGGCCACGTGTTATTCAAAAAAAATGTCCCCACAACTGCCCCTAAGTTCTATTACCTTGGCATCCTGAGGTGATGGAACCTATATCATTTGACCATATAGCACGTCAGCTAAGCTTGCTTTATCCTTCATTATCGAGGGCATCATTCGTCGGCTCCATATGACAAAGACTTGCAGTCTATTTTCAGTAATGCCTTAAAACCAAGAACCAAGTTTTTTCAAGTTCTTTAACCGAGATCGTTTCCCTAGCTGAGGTCTTTGCTTCATTAAATCCAGAACTCTAAGAGTTTCTACACGCGTTTGAGTTGTCATGCACAGTAACTCAACCGTTTTCGCCACATGTCTCTTCCCTATTGAACCGTACCTGACACGCACCATTAGGTCGTGTTGTTTCTGCATGCACTGCCTGACAGACACGTCGTCCTAGGCACACTAATTGTGAGTTTTCTGCTTTTTCATGTTTTAATCAAAAACACCTCTCTCTCTCTCTCTCTCTCTCTCTCTCTCTCTTTCTCTCTCTCTCCGTCTTTTCACCTTTGCATATTCCTCTTCTCCCAAGCTTTTCTCTCTCTAACACTTATCTCCCAAATCCTCAATTGTTTAAACCTTTCAAACTCTACAACCTGCTCCGTTCATCCTCTTCAGTGAAGCATTCATCGCTCCGTTCCATTCACCGTCATCGTCTGACTTCGGCGGATCTCACTCCGGCGTCATTTTCTTTGGTAAGTTACTGTTTTTTTCCTTTTTTCAGTTTTTTGACTTACTTTGAACTCTATTACACTTGTACACTGTTTTTGTGAATACATTCAAGTTCTTAAATTCTTCATCCATGTTTTTGAATTTCATTATATTTGTTTGCCATCCTACTTTTGTGCCATCCTTTTCTGGGTACACATTTGGTTCACACACTTGCTATCTTGCTACTGTTCTTGGCTTGTTGCTCATTTGCACACACTTTTGTACAACCGTTCTTGATTTGTGCTTTTTGGGTTCTGAATCACATTCCTTTTTTACTTTCTTTTTGTCTTATTTTCTAGATTCTTGCTCCTAATTTCTGTTTCAATAGCTCTAGGTTTGTGATTTGCCTTAGAACTCACAAACTTTAGGGAAACTGTAACAATCTCCCCTTGATCTTTGAAAAACCCTTGCCCTCGTTTCTGTTTTGGGTTTAGCCGAGGTCCCTCAAACCCATACAAACCACTTTCTTCTGAATTCTCTCACCTTGCCCCTCCTAGCCGACATCATAGGTATGTTTAGGTGGAGGGTAGACACCCCAGAAAAGCTTGAATACTTTAGGAAAGAGTTCTCCATCCCTGCCGACGTCCATCTTAGGTTGGTTGGGGAGAAGGACTCCATCATGCCCAAAGACAATTCCATGCCCTTTCTAGTAGTAGCCTTCATTGAGTGCGGGCTTGGGCTCCCCCTTGACATCCTCTTCTGCCAAGTCCTTTACTATTATAAGCTTAACCCGATGCAATTAGCCATTAACTCTTATTGAGTCATAAACGGTATAATCGCCTTAGCTAACAAAGAGAACGCTAGGATTACTCTAGCTGACATTCAGTACTGTTACACCATGTGAGGCCTGAAGTCAGAAAAGGGTTACATCTATTACCTTAAGCCGAGGTCCACAGAATACAAACTCATCGCCGACCTCCCAGACTCCAACAAGGGTGCTGGAGACGATTATTTCATCGTCTCGGGCAATTGGGAGTTTCCACCAGAAGATTACCTTCACCTCTATCCCTTAAGCTGAAAGCGAAGTGTCACTTTACTTGCTTTCAAGTCTTTATATTTTGATACTTTTGTATGTTCTAATATCTGTTTCTTACTTGCAGTCCTTCCTCAGCCTCCCAAAGACTTTCGCAAGACATTCTTCCCCAGCAAAGACTTCAAGAGGCTGCTGGACTTGCCTGTTAATCAGCACAAGGCTTCTCTGCTCCTGAACTACATCCCGACCTATAAATCCACATTGCCCGACGTTCCCGAGAAGAGCAAGGCTCTACCTTCAGCAACAACTCCCCCAACTATCTCATCACCAAGGCCTGACCAAGCCTCAACATCTAACCCAGTAGAACAACCATAAACTTCTGCCCCACAACTGATTCCACCTTCTCAACGTCAACGCCGACGTCGGGCTCCACTTGTTGCCCCTGCAGGCAGAACTCGTAGCCGAAGACGCCAAAGTATTGAGGCGTCGACTTACGACCCAACCAACCCACCGACTGCATTTCTAGTGATCCACTTCGGCACTAGAGTTACTGTCGCCCTCTCCGCCGATGAGATGGGGCGAAAAAAGGCTATTTCTGAAGACCTACTAGCCGACATCCCCAATGTTGTCACAGTCCAATCTTCACCTTCTCAATCCCAGCCCAAACCGAAGCCAAAGAGGTTGAAGAAGGCCCAAGCAAAGGCAACGGTAACTCAGATCGACTCTGAGGATACCTTGCCGATTTCAAAAATGGCCGAGGCAGAAAAAAGTTCTTCCGCCGCCGAAAAGAGGCCGCCGAGTCTGACCTCTCCGAATCTACTAAGTCAAAGAAGTCGAGGTCGGACTCAGTAGCCACCTCAGGTTCTCTTAAATCTGATGACCCCTGGGCCCCCTCCATCACGATTGAAGATAAGCCAGTTAGAGCCGGTGATAGCGCCTTTGATATTGAGGTCGGCGTCGCCCTCTCCACTGTGCTGCTCCTTCCCAATGATCTCAACCATATGGCCGAGGTTAGCGAGTATGAAAATTTCGCTTTGATGGTGCAGCATTCTGTACTGGTAAATCCCTAATACTTGGTTTTCCTCATTTTTTGTCTTTAAACTTAAAGTTTACTAACTTTATTCATTTTGTTTTTTCTAGGCGATCCAGCACGCCCATTCCTTCGCGATGCAGGCTGAGGAAATGAAGAAGGAGTTGGTCCGCGAGACCAAGGAAGCTGCTGGCTTGCTTAAATCATTAAACAACGGCGAGTCCAAGATGAGATCCTGGAAAGATCAGGCCAAAGCAGCCAAGCAAGCCTAAGATGAAGCCGAAGAAAAGGCCGGTGCTGCAAAGGCTGTTGTTGAGGTCTTTAAGGTTGAGAAAAAAGAGGCCGAAGCAAAAACAATCGAAGCCTAAGCCGAGCTCCAAGATGCCTTGGCCACAAAAGCCGCCAAGATCAAAGCGGCGGACGAGAAAGCCTATGCCGAAGGGGCAGCCGACGTCCGTGAAGACTACAAAAACCAAATCAGAGAGGCATGCAACAAGGGTTACACCATTGGTTGGATGGCTGCTCTAAAGGAGTTGGTTGTCCCGGAGGACTCTTCTCTCAAAGATGCAGGTCGACTTGTGCTGCCATTCCCTCCCATTTCAAGCCAATCTGAGGCTAAGGCTGGGAGGAAAGAAGAAGAAAAAGAAGGAGGAAGTCGAAGACGAAGAGGCCGAGGTGGCAGCTGATGCTGAAGTTCCTGCTGGGGCCAAGTCCCCAACTCTGAATGAGCAAGTTCTAGACTTGACTCAGGATGAGGAGGACGAGATCTCAAAAGGTGCCTCCCCCAAGAAGACTACATCCGAGGTGCCTATCGCTGAGAAGAGCCTCGATCAGTCTCTACAAGAGATTGATGCCGAGCTCGAGGCTGAGAAAGCTGCCGAGAAGACCTCCCAGTTGTCTTCTGGGGCCAAGACACAGCCTGCCACCGATGCCGAGTAGTCTTGCTAGGAGCTTTTATTTTCTATGCATTGTAATTTTTGCTTCTTTAAACGATGTATAGCTTTTATTTGACCGATGTTCCTCTTTACTTTTTGTAATTGAACAAGTAATCTCCTATGTCAGGCCGAAGTGCCTTTTTGTATCTGAACAACTTCCTTATTTGAATGCAAGTCTTTATATTTTTTTCCAAGTGTTTGAATGCATGCCTTCTTTTTCTCTATGTGCCATTCCATACTTAGAATATTTTTGTACATTTTCAAAAGTGCGCTTTATCTGTGCAATCTCCTCGGGTAAAAATACCTCAGACATAACTTCCAACGTGTTTATCTCGGCCTTGTCTTAACACTTTAAAAAACATTGTAACTTAGACTTTTCACAAGTGTTTATCTAAAACTTGCCACTTTACTTACTGTCTTCTATCAAGACTTCAGTCCCAATGCTTTCCAAGCTTGGCAACCTGGTAATCTTGGCAAGTAAGTAGATACTTCTTTCAATATCACCTCGGCTTGACTTTAACTTGAAAATTTTCTTGAAAATTTCAACAAGTGTTGTCCCAAGCATCATTCTCCAGCTCTCTGCCCCCTAATGCGAACTTAAGTTTCACTTAGGTTCTCATTAAGCATGTGGCTATGACCTTGTTGCCGAAGTTATGTTCAAACAGAGACTAACCGAGGTTCTCAACCTTGGTTCCTCTGTTAATCTTACTCAAATGCACTTAGTTCTAATCTGAGTTTGGCTCTGCCGATATGGCAAACCTAGGTTAATCCAATTTAGTTTAACTCCATTATATGCAAGTATAATTTCACTTTTACCATATAATAAATCTAAGTTATTCGTCATGTTTCAATCAGAAACATTGCCAACTTAATTCAACTCTATTATATGCAAGTATAATTCAACTCTGCCATATAATAAGTCTAAGTTATTCGTCATGTTTCAATTAGAAACATCGCCAACTTAGTTCAACTCTATTATATGCAAGTATAATTTAACTCTGTCATATAATAAGTCTAAGTTATTCGTCATGTTTCAATCAGAAACATCACCAAGGGACTGGTCAATTGTTTTACACAAGTTTGAAATTAAAAATTGAGCTAAAATTTTATTATTTACTTCAGCTAATGATGAAAAACTTTAAAAAACAAAAAATCTAATGATAGAAAAACTTCAGGTTGCAAGTGTTCCAAGGTCTTGGCAATTTTTTGCCTTCACTGTCTTTAAGCCGATATACTCCATTGCCCAGGACCGAGATGATTCTAGAAGGTCCCTCCCAATTTGGGCTAAGCTTGCCCTCTTTAGAATTCGTTTTGTTACCGACGACCTTTCTCAGGACGAGGTCCCCGACTTGAAACTCTCGTGGGTTGACCTTCTTATTGTAAGCCCTAGCAAGCTGCTGCTGGTATGCCCTCAGCTGAATTGCTGCTTTCTTCCTTATTTCTTCTAACAGATCCAGATCTTAGGCCAAGAAGGCCTCATTAGTCCCATTTTCTACTCCCTAGGTTCTGATCCCTGGGATGCCAACCTCCAATAGAATAACTGCTTCTGTGCCATAAGCCATGGCGAATAGGGACTCCCCAATTGATCTTCTCGGCGTAGTCCGATATGCCCAGAGTACATTGGGCAACTCGTCCACCCATTTTCCCTTTGCTGCTTCTAGCCTCTTTTTGATCCCATCCAAGATAACCTTATTGGATGCTTCTACTTGACCATTACTCTAAGGGAAGCTTGGAGTAAAGTAATAATTCTTGATTTTGTACTTTGCACAGAAGCTTTTGATTAGCTTGCTGTCAAACTGTGTTCTATTGTCTGCTATTATTACCCTCAGGATCCTAAACCTGGTGATGATGTTCTTCCATATGAAGTTCTTCCATATGAAGTTCTTCACATCAACATCTCGAATCTTTGCAAGGGGTTCAGCTTCCACCCACTTGGTGAAGTAATCTGTTGCCACTAGTAGAAACTTCCTCTGTCCAGTCGCTTGAGGCAGTTGTCTAACAAGATCCATGTCCCATTGGGCAAATGGCCAAGGGCTGGACACTGGGTTCAAATCCGCTGCTGGTTGGTGTATCAAAGGTGCAAACCTCTGACACTTCTTACACTTTCTGACATAAGTTTCAGCATCTTTCTGCATATAGTGCCACCAGTACCCCTGAGTAATGGCCCTATGAGCAAGTGGCATGCCCCCAGTGTGGCTTCCACATACTTGTTCATGTATTTCATACGGGAAGTCTTTAACTTGTGAAGGATGCACACACCTTAAAAAGGATCCAGTAAAAAATCTTCTGTAGAGATGTCCTTCTGCTGTTAGACTGAACCTTGCCGACCTCAGTTTGATCTTGTGTGCTTCTTTGTGATCATCTGGTAATTTCTCATCTCTAAGGAATACTATTATCGCATCCATCTAACTTGGTCCCATCTCCATATATATTGCTTCATACTCTGTGTTCAGTGGTTCTACACTTGGACCTGACAAATAGTCAACTATTATTGTCCTTGCCTCTCCAGGTTTCATTGCACTAGCTAGGTTGGCCAAGGCATCAGCATAGTTGTTGTTATCTTGGCTAACTTGTTGCAGTCGGCAATTCTGGAATAAGGCTACCAGTCTGCCCACTTCCTTTACATAGGCCATCATCCTTTCATCTCGGGCTACGTATTCGCCTGTTGCCTGGTTGACGATAAGTTGGGAGTCACAGAAGACCATCACCTCGTCGGCTTCCATTGCTACTGCCAACTTCAATCCTGTGATTAGTGCTTCATATTTTGCTTCATGGTTTGAGGCCTAAACCCCAAACAAATGGATTGTTTCAGCATCCGCTCATCTGGCGATACTAGCACTACTCCCACCCCCGCTTCTTGTCGGTTTGAACTCCCATCAATAATTAGGCGGAAGGAGTTGCCGACGTAAATATCGCAGGGCCTGAATTGCAATTCTTTATTTTGTTTTGCTATTTCCCGCTAGGTTTCTTCTTGTTCATCTGGACATTCTATACTGTGACTCAACGGAGCCCAATGTACAGTGGCCTCTGGTGTGAACTCGGCCACGAAGTCGACTAAAACCTGGCCTTTGATTGCTGTTTTGGGTCTGAATTACAGGTCATATTGGCCCAACACCACTGCCTATCTTGTTATCCTGCCTGTCAGATCTCCTTGCTGCAACAAGGACTTCACAGGATGCTCAGTTAATACCACAATCTTGTGGGCTTGAAAGTAATGATTCAGCTTCTTGGAGGCCATTACTAAAGCCAGTGTCAGTTACTCTAATGGTAAGTATCTGGCTTCTGCATCTGTTAGGGTTTTACTCATGTAGTAAATTACCCTTTGTTCTCAATTTTCTTCTTTGATTACCACTGCACTCACTGCATGCTCTGAAACTGCCAAGTATAAGAATAACTTCTCTCCAGGTACTGGATTTAAGAGAATTGAAGCGGTGGTCAAGTATTTCTTCAAGTCAGCTAAGGCGACTTCGCACTCTTCTGTCCATAAGAAGTCTGTGGCTTTCTTCACTAAACTAAAGAAAGGTTTACATTTGTCAAAACTTTTGCTTATGAACCTATTCAGGGCTGCAACCCTGAATGGTCAACATCTGCACTTGTTTTGTTGATGTTGGGCTCTTCAAGTCCAAGATGGCCTTGATCTGATCTGGGCTTGCCTCGATGCCCTTTCTGGTGACCAAGTTTCCCAAGAACTTTCTTGACCCAACTCCAAATGCGCACTTTGACGCATTGAGTCGAAGCCGAAATGTCTTTAGGATATCAAAGATTGTCTTGAGGTCAGCTAGATGATCCTCAGGTTCCTTGGTCTTCACGACCATGTCATCAATGTATACCTCCACTGTTTTGCCTATTAGATGTCTGAACATTTTAGTTACCAGTCTCTGGTAAGTTGCTCCTGCATTTTTCAACGTGAAAAGTATTACTCTGTAGTAATACAGCCCTTTTGGGGTGATAAATGCAGTCTTCTTCTTATCTGGGGGGTACATGGCTATCTAATGGTGCCCCCTGTAAGCATCCAGGAAGCTCATCATTCCATGTCCTGAGGTGGCATCCACCAATTGGTCAATTTTGGGGAGTGGGAAACTGTCTTTGGGACAAGCTTTGTTTAGGCTGGTGAAGTCTACACAGACCCTCCACTTCCTATTTTTTTTCTTCACAACAACTGTGTTTGATAGCCATGTTGGGTAGTTTATCTCTCGAATGGCTCTGGCCTCCAGAAGTTTATCCACTTACTCTTCTACTGCCTCAACATGCATCAACGTAGGCCTCCTTGCTCGCTGGATGACAGGTTTGGCCGACCTGTCCACATTCAGTTTATGGCAAGTGACATCGGGGTTAATGCCAGGCATCTCGTATGGCATCCAGGCAAACACCTCAAGGTTTGTTCTCAAGAATGCCTCTAATTCCTTTTCCTCTTCCTTGGCCAAGCCTGAGTCGAGAAGAAAGAAGCACTCTTCATCCCCTTGCTGGACTAAGATCTTCTTCAGGGCTTCCTCACTTTTCTCGGCTGGTTCTTTCCCGACGTCCTCAAGGACCTCCATGTCCTCATCCTCAATCTCTGTTGTTTTTGCTTATTGTATGTTGCAGGTGGATTTCATTGCTGCCATGGAGCAATTCTTTGCCTGTACCTGATGCCCTCTGACTTCCTCAATTCCATGTTCTGTTGGGAACCGCAACAGCTGGTGCAATGTTGAAGGAACAACCCCTATTACATGCAGCTATGGCCTTCCCAAGATAGCATTGTAAGGGGAGGGGGTGTCAATTATTGTGAACTCCGTTTTTACCTTTTTGGTGCCAGCTTGCACCTCCAAACTTATTGCTCCCAGGCCACGTCGACATTCCGTTGAACCCAACCATTGGACCATTGGATTGTTCCAGATCATCTTGGTGAAGACCAAGCTCCTTGTAACACCTAACATACATGATATCACAAGAGCTGCCCTGGTCGATTAGAATTCGCTTTACCTGGCACTCTCCAATTTGGAGGGATATTACCAAGGCATTGTTGTGTGGATGCTGCACCATCTCTAGGTCGTCTTCAGTAAAGGACACCATTGGTCCCTGGTACTCGTCTGCCTTAGGTCTCTTCTGCCGGACCTGATACACATGCTGTAAGTGTTTTGCCTTCTGAGTTTCCCTACGTATCTCATTCTTATTGACCTTCGAGTGAATAACATTGATCACTTGAGGTCCGCCTATTTACGGTTGTGGTGCTGGAGGAGGTGGTGCTGCTGGTATCTCAGGCAGTCTCGCTTGCTCTTCCCTTGTTCTGGCCTCATTTATCAGGTCCCTTAGATGACCTTGTTTTACCAAGTCTTCCAAGTGTGCTTTTAGGGCTCTGCACCCTTGAGTTAGATGCCCATTCTTATTGTGGTAAGCACAGCGCTTCCCCAGACTTCTTCCCATAAATTCACCAGGAATCTTCTCTGGGGCTCTATGATAGGGCTGATTCTGGATTCTTTCCAAGACTTTGTAAACTGAAATTCGGAATACGGTTGTGACCGCCTGTGCAGCCCTCAGTCCTGTCTTTTGCTTATTGTATCTACTATTACCTCGGTCTCGCTTCGGTGAGCCATTTCTCTTCTCTTGTTTTGACGCCTTTGTCCCCGGTGTGTCCTCATCGACTCTCGCATACTACTCTATTCTGGCCATTAGTTCCTCCATACTTTTTAGCAGTGTCTTTGCCAGTGATTTTCGAAGCAGACAATCATCGTTCAAGCTGTTCTTAAAAGACACAACCGCCATCTCTTGGTTGCATCTTGGTATTCGGTTGAACACCTCATAATACCTTTTGGCATAGGCCCTAAGGCTTTCATCCTCGCCAATTCTCAGAGCCATCAGGGAGTCCACCCTTAACGGCTGTAGTTTGTTTGTCACAAACCTGGCTACGAACATCTCGGCCAGGCCTTCCCAGCTTTTCACAGTTCCTTTCAGCAACTTGTGAAACCAGTCTGATATGATTTCCCCAAATGATGAGGGGAACACTTTGCAGAGTAACGGCTTGTTCCCAATGTACAGTGCCATTGAGTTCAGGTACAAGTCGACGTGAAAGTTAGGGTCCGACTTACCGTTGTATATCTGGAATCTCGGCATGTGGAACCTTTTCAAGGCCTCAAATTTGTCCAATTCTACCGAGAACGGCGTTCTCAGTTTGACCGGAGAGGTTACTTCGGCATCTTGTTGCTTCCTCTAGAGGTAATCTCGTAAATCCTTCTTGGTCCGTCCAGGAGCTCGGTTGTCCACAAACTTCAGCCTTTTTGGTGCGCTACTCCCGGTGTTGTTATGAGTCCTCTTGGACCTCCCTCCATTAGTCGTGTCGAAACAGAGCTCCTTTCCTTGAACATGCCAATGTTCTTTGGTGTTAGTTTCTTTGGTGCGATGTGTCTTCCGAGACTTTCCCTTCATTGACTCTCCTCGACCGTCCTCCCGTGAAGGCTGGTGAGAGTGTTCCTTGGTCCTGGTGTGCTGAGGGACTGCGGGAACTGTTTTCTGCCCCCCTTTCTGGACGTGCCTTGTAACGGAAACGGTGGCTACATGACGTTGTTCTGCATCATGAAATTGACGACCGATTGCAGGTCTGCCAATTTGTTCGCCATTCTCTTCATTTCTCCGTCCCTCCGCAGGCATCTATCTTTCTACACCTGGAGGTCGTTCTCGTTATAATACCCGCATTGGTCTACCTTCTTTGGTATGTCTCCCTCCTGGTCGACGTGTTTCTCTCCGGGATTCTGATCCCAAGTTTCTTCGTTGCTGTTATCCTCCTCTACGTTAGGGTCAATGTGTTTACCACTTCCAGTAGGGATGTCGTCCCCAATCTTCTCTTTCTGTCCGTCGTTAGCCATCTATTCTCCTTTCTTTCCCACAGACGGCGCCAAATTGTGTGTGCTGTTTTCTGACCTCACTGCCAAACAGATACTTAACTGGAGAACACCGGCAGAATAGATTGCGCCTGAACAACCTGTCACAGAAAGATGAGACTCCGGCGGTGGTTCGTCCACCTGGGGGCACTGCGACAATCAAGTCAGTACTCAATTATCTCTCAAAGATAGCAAAAAGTGCTTTAACTCACTAGCCAGGAAATAAAAAGCGTACCTTAGACCATGAGGGTGCCTTACTTTTATAGCTAACACTAACCTGATCTCTATAGAAGCCTAGCTTCTCTGGGACTCTGGCTTAATGCTCATCCTGGACTCTTAAATAGATAAAGATAAACTCCTTAAGAGCTTTATCTTTATCTAAGCTGAGGTCCTCCTCTATTCTAGGACTCTTATAACTTCTCTGTTAATCTCAGATTCTGGTATCTCCGCAGATAACCTCGGCCTAGCCGAAATCATCTCGGCGCCATGATCAGGACACGTGGCACCTCGGCTGGCACTTCGGTGCCACCTTGGCCACGTGTTATTCAAAAAATATGTCCCCACAAAAATCAATTAATATAGTTATAAATAAATGCACATTATATCTCTTAGTGATCTACCACTTGACCAGTCACATTAGGTATGTCATTTTTTTTAACATCAAGTAAACTGAAAATTACCTAAAAATTAATGGGTTTTACCCTTTTGATCAGATATTTGTTTAACAGTTAAGTTACATAGATTTACCAAGTTTTATAAAATTATAACAAAATTAGATAACTTGGTGAAGTTGATTAGATTAATGAAATGGACATCTAATTTGTGTGTCATAATCAATTCAAAGGTTTTAATGTACTGACATTAATGTGTGATTTCTATCTATTTTTAGATTCTCAATGAATCTTAAATTTTGTTTGGATGTTAGATTTACTAAGAAAAATGAAAAAATATATATATATATTTATTGTGGGGACATAATTTGTGAGTTGTCCACGTGGCATAGGTAGTTAGCCGAGGTGCACATGGATAATCGTGGTTAGCCGATGTGTGATATGATAATCCGAGATAATTGAATAAAGGATAAGAGTTCTACATGTTGATAGGCTCTCTGTTTGAATAAATGTGGGACTTCTGAGGTCATCCTAATCCGAATAGGAGGAGTCCTAGATAGTTGTTATCCTTCAAAGGGATAGAGTCCTATCAAATAAAATTTTTAGGGACGAGGACGCTATTCATTATATAAAGAAGGCATCATGTGGGTCTAAGATATGTTTTTTTACTTGAGAGTTATTTGCTTTGTCGATATTTTGTGAAATTTGTTAACTGACTTGATCGTCGAAATGCTCTGGGTGAACAAGCCACCGGTCTTATTGTTTTTCTGTGTGTAGGTGTTGAGTTTCTCTATTTTTGCATGTGCTTTACGGCTTAGTTCTCAGGATCTTGGCGAAAAGATCCGATTTAATTGTGAGGTCAAAATTTAATACTCACATTTATTTTTATAACTTATATAAGCTATTAGCAAAAATTATAACAAATGGTCTCACATAAATCTCATAATAAAAAATAAAAATAAAAAAGAAGAGAAAGATTCATAAGTAATGCATTTAAGTTGCAATAAACAACATTGAGAGGCACATTCAACAAGTTATGGGTTGTTAATAAGCTTGTTTTGCGGAGACCAAAAACATGTCGAGAATCTTCAGTTACTTTTTAAATTGTAGTAGGGACGAGCTGAGTAATACGACCATAAGGGGAATCAAAGCTTCATAGACTAGGAATGGCAATGGGACGGGACGGGGCGGGGCGTGGCCGAGCTGGGCCGAGGGATCACATCCCTCGTCCCCGATCCCCGACAGTGGAAATTCCCCTGTCCCTGGCCCCGATCCCCGATGGGGAACCTATATCCACCCCCGCCCCCCAATGGGGATTGGGCTTCCCCGATCTCGAAAATTCCCCGGCCAAAAAAAAAATTAAATCCAACAGATCTGTTCATGATCAACAACAACAACAACAACAACATAGTAGAGAAAGAGATATGTTCATCATTATCATACAAATCTGTTCATCATCATCATCACCATTAACAGATCTGATGAGCTCAAATGTTAAAAAAAAAAAAAAAATTCAGATCTAACAGATCTGTTCATCATCATCATTATCAACAACAACATAGAAAGAGAGAGAGAGAGATATCTGATGCTCAAATCTACTATATATATACATAACAAATCGAGAGAGAGAGATATCTATGTCACTGCAACTGCCACAAACAGTGGTGATGGTGGTGGTGATTCGGCAAGCTTGGCTTCACTGCCGTTGGAGAAGAAAAAGAGATGGAGGAGCGGCAGTCGGAGATAGCGACGGAGGTCGGGGAAAGAACTCAGATCTCGCCGGTGATGGGAGAAGGGGGAGGAGGGAGAGGAGGGAGATCGCGGTGATGGGAGGATGAAGATCGGCGGAGGGTTTTAGAGAGAGAGAGAGAGAGAGAGAGACGAGACGAGAGGCGGTGTGGTGATGCTGTTGTGTTGTGTTGTGTGACCACTGGAACTCAGATGACAACTCAATGTTGTGCACACAGTGTGAATGAAAAGGATTGGTTTATATATATATATATATATGAGTAAAATGGTAATTTTATTTCGGGGAAATTCGGGACCGGGGACGGGGACGGGCCGGGGCTTGAACACTGATCCCCGTCCCCGCCCGAAACTGATCGGGAATTTAATTTCGAATACCATCCCCGTCCCCACGGGGGTATTTTTCAGAAAAAAACCATTCTAATCGAAGTCAGGGGATCGGGTCCTTGTCGGGCCGGGTTTAAATTGCCATCCCTATCATAGACAACTTCACTTCTTCATTTTGGTGAAATTTTTATGAGGTGAAAGTTGATATTCAAAAAATAGATGTTAAAAGTTTCAAATTTTTAACTTTTTAATAATTGTTTTTAACTTAATTAAATTATTTATACATTATAAACCGTAAACCAAAACAACAACAAACATACTAATACAAAATTTTAAAATAAAATAAACTATAATTAACCTCAATAAACTTCACCTCTGCACCAAATAAGGGCAATAAGGTGGAAAAAAATAAAATAAAATTGGATAAGTTATTTATTTACAAAATGGCGGTTTTCATTTCAACATAAGTATTGTATGAATGAAGTTCTTAACAAGAAGGAAATGCATATAGAATGTTGGGAAAAAATTTTGCTCACTCTGTTTATAAAACTACTCAAAAAGTGCAGATCATTGTGGGTTGGAGTGTTAAAAAAAAAATAAAAAATAAATAAAATTTGTGGGTTGGATGTTCTAAAGCAACTGTTTGTCATTTCTTGGTTAGGTTGAACAATGATTTTTATTTTTATTTTAATAAAAGTTTCAACACCAATTTAATGATATATTGGAGGATACTAATAATTTCAATTATATCAACAATATGTCATGAATATATATTTACTAATATTACTAATACAACAAAATTATATTATATTACATTTAAGTTAAAATTTGCATGACAATTATAATAATTTTTAAAATGAAAATTATACCGTTCATTAAAGTAAACTAACATTTAAAACTTATTTTTATAACTTTAGGTAAGAGATGAAATGACAAAATAACTTTAATTGGATTCTCAATAAAAAGTGTATCACTTTCTTCCCTATTTTTTTGTTGTGTTTATCCCAACCCTCTAATCTTAAAAACCACCACTAATATATTTAAAAAATAATCTTATAATAGTTTTAAAAAGTTTAATTAATCATCATTGTTATCCAAATCCATCCTCAGTTACCACCCCATTCTTCACGGCACCCGGAGTGCCACGATTTTCACCGAACCTCAAACTAGTCACAATTTTCACCCAACATCAACTTAGCCATCAGCAGATTTCCTAATCGATTTGAGCTCCTCCTCAATTTAACTGCACTTGAACATAGATAGAAGATGATTTAAGCAAAGAGATTAATCTGATACTATTTGACATAGATAGAAGATAATTTAAGCAAGGAAAATGTCTCGTAGCTCAAATTTTGTGGCTCAAATGGCCAAAACGACGTCGTTTTGGCCATTTGAGCCACTTTTGAGCCACAAAATTTGAGTTATGTAGCATTGTCGTTTAAGCAAAGAGATTAATCTGATACTATTTGCAGTTATTTACAACATGAGTGTTGAGTACATTTTAGTGTGTTCAAGTGCATGACAATGTGTGACGACTTGACCTTGATAATTAATGTTTTCAACATTGTGACATGAGTATTAGTGTATTAATTAATTTCATTTTCACAACTATAAACAGATCAATTTTGTTCAGTATTGAATGGTCTCCCGTCTGTAATTGGATCGAACAATTCAGTTCGGTGTAATGGACCCACTTTTGAACCCTAGTTTTGACGATTCGACCTTGATAATTAATGTTTTCAACATTGTGACATGAGTATTAGTGTATTAATTAATTTCATTTTCGCAACTATAAACAAATCAATTTTGTTAGGTATTGAATGGTCTCCAGTTCGTAATCGGATCGAACAATTCAGTCCGGTGCAGTGGGCTTACTTTTGAACCCTATTTTGATGATCTGAATCGTTCAAATTTTAAGATTCATTGGATACATTATCCCTACAGAAAAAATCAAGTCGATTGGATAATGGAAACCACGTGTTCGAATCAATTTTATATGAACTGTTTATTTTTTCACCGTAAATTTTTTTCATACAAAATTGATCCAAACATATGGTTTCCGTTATCCAATCGAACAGATCGAATTATCGAAATAAGACCCAAAAATGGACCCACAAGGCCCAATAGCGCATCTCCAATTCAATGGAGGACTAGAGAGAAGCCATAGCCATTTTATTATTGTTCAAACAAATAATCAATCACTTATATATAACTAATTTTCTTTATTCATGTCAACCATAAAAAATTAAGTTGTCAATTGCATAAAAAAAATTCATGACTAATACCTTTTAAAACCGGCCATTTTAAATATTCTATTAATTTACATAATTTTATGCATCATATTAGAGTTAAAAATCATAAACATTGTAAAGCACAATTGTCTAGCTCGAAATGAAGCAAAAACTTCCACATTTTCTGAACAAAATAATTGATGAGACTTCCCGTTTCCTTTTCTAGTATTGGGCTTGATATTGGGCTTAGTAGTTGTGGCGCATTATTTTTTTAGTTAACAAATAATAAGACTTGGGCCTTACCATGAAGAAACTAGGCGGCCCAATCCGTTTAGAGAGTACTATGAGCCTAGGAATATGTGCCCAACACATTGTTTGGGTTAGGATTTTGGAAGATTAGGGTTGAGAACAAAAAAGTGAAATTTTGTGTTGGGTTGAAATTATAATAAAAAATAAAATAGAAGTAGGGGTTCTAAGAATAACTTGACATAATAAACACAAAATATTTATTATTTTTGATAAAAAGAAAATGTGGATAGAATCATCTTTAAAATATTCGATCGAACTATACGAATTTAGATCTTTTACAGTACCCTGTCTATAGTGTAATTTATATATTTTGAATAGCAATGCAACACAAAAATAAAAACAAAAGAGATAGAAATTAATAGTCAAGAATTAAAGTAAGGAACGACATCATTTTGATGTTTTCATTCAAATTTGAGTGAAAAATATCAAAGTGATACCTTTTTTAAGTGAAAAAATCAAAATGACGTCGCCTTTTGACTTTATTTTAAATCATTACAAGTTATACTATAAAAAGTATATTACAGAAAATCTGAATTTCATACCATACATCCCAATAACACAATCATTCTTAATTGAATAATCATGAAAATATTTCAACAAGATTCAAAATTAAACTACAGAAATACAACTATACATGTTACAACCACACGTGCAACGCATAACTTATAAGCTTTGGGGGAGACATTAACTGAAAAATACCTATTTGAACAAACGATTCTTAAAGGGGTTAAATCACACTAACTGAAAAATACCTACTTTTTTAACAGTAATGCTACAGACTCTAAAAATTTTATCAAAAATTTTATCAAATATCTCACATGGGTGTGGAACCTACACAATGTGGGTCCCATGTGGGTCCCACACCCATGTGAGATATTTGGTAAAATTTTTGATAAAATTTTTGAGATCTATAGCATTTTTGTTTTTTTAAAGGGGTTAAATCGACCAGCTCAGCCGGTCACATGGCGCACAGCTGGGTCCTTTCCATGGTTCCACCTATGAGCAATGCTACATACTACTAATTTATCACCACTAACTCCACCACTAGTGAGGTAGCAACTCCAAAAAAAAAAAAAAAACAAGGCACAAAACACATGTGGCAGTGGATGGGATCCACTACCACATCATTAGAGCCACCACTAATTAGTGGTCCAGAGCATTTTTGTTCCACCTATAGCTTTCTACGCAATGGCGCTGCACATGCGCGTGTACACGGTGTACGTGTGTATATCTTGTCATCAACAGTCGACAATTTTTTTATTGACGATCGGATGGCTGAGAAGGCATCCGTACTGACAGCCCTCTAAGTTCCTGTTTTGTGGGGAATTATGCTGTTTTTCGGAAATTTCAATTCGGTTGTGTCCTCTTTTAATTTTATTACTTGTTTTGTGTAATATATAGAGAAAAAATATAAAATAATAAGTATGTAATGAATAGAATTATAAAGTCATATCATGTAAGTTTTGGGCCGGACTTATGTGATAATTTTTCTTGTTTTATGGTTCACATCTAACTCCACCGACGAAAAAGGTAAAAAAATAAAAAAATAAATAAAGGATAATTACCAAAATAAAAAATCACATATTTGAGTCTTATAATAAAATAAATATTGACTTTTTAATTTTATGAATTTAAACCTTAATCTTTAAATTTATTTTCAATCTAAACATTTATCTATTTTTATTAAGTAAACTGGATCGAAAAAGAATATTTTAGTAATTAAACATAAATACATATATATAAAATTTCTAAAATAATCTTTTTTATGAGTTTAATGACAAAAATATTCATTTTTCTATTGATTTTAGGGAGATTGGCCAATAAATCCCATATTTTGGACTTGTAATCCATATAGTTCCATATTTTTTCTTGTGATCGATTTAATCCTTAGATGTGTAATGACTCATTTGCTTGCCACATTGAAGTGTCACATTTGAAGAAATTACAGTAAAGAGTTTTTTAGGGTCACATCATACCCGTCATGTTAGAGTGTCACATTTGGAAAAAGTACACTAAAAAGTTTTTAATTTTTTTAGAGTGTCACATCTAGATGTGTAATTTTGGCCAGGCCCATGTCGGGCTTTGCGGGCTCCTGCCAAAAATCGGGTTGGTCCGTGGGCCAGAAAACTAGACCTAGGCCAAGGGGTATTCGGGCTTTGGGCGAGTTAGTGGGCTGGGCTTCGGGCGAGCCTAAACAATTTTTAATTTTTTTTTCTAAATGGACCTCAACGGGTCGGGCTTACCTCGGGCCGCAGGCAGGCTTCGGACCGTCCACGGGCCATGAGCCATTTTTACACTCCTAGTCACATCATACCCACCACGTTGAAGTGTCACATGTCATGTTTGAAAAAAGTACACTAAGGAATTTTTAATTAATGGGAAAGTTACTAATAAATCTTAAATGTTGAAATTGTACTCCATTTAGTCCCAACTTTTTTTCTTTTAACCTATTTGGTTTTTTCTATTGCTGAATGGCGGGCCAATGAGCCGGGCTTCGGGTGGGCCGGGCTTCAGGCAATCCTAAACAATTTTTAATTTTTTTTCTAAATGGACCTAAACGGGTCGGGCTTACTCCGGGCCGCGGGCAGGCTTCGGGCCGTCCACGGGCCATGAGCCATTTTTACACTTCTAGTCACATCATACCCGCCACGTTGAAGTGTCACATGTCATGTTTGAAAAAAGTATACTAAGGAGTTTTTAATTAATGGGAAAGTTACTAATAAATCCTAAATGTTGAAATTGTACTCCATTTAGTCCCAACTTTTTTTCTTTTGATCTATTTGGCCTTTTCTATTGCTGAATGGCATAAATACCACTGCCTATTTTTTGGACGCGTGAATAGGTGATGATGTGGTGTGGCACAACCAGATGTTGGTGTGTTTCCCAAATTGGTATTTGCCACGTGTCATATTCAGGGTGATCGCTGGGTGCCACAACATTGGAAAGTTCACTAAGGCTTTTTGTGCTTTTTTACTTTGGGTTTCCACATGACACATATAATTTTATTGACAAATCCCCCTATTGGTTATGGATTAGGCAAGGTTTGACAACCCTAATTTCTGGCGATTATGGATTAGGCAAGATTTGAAATCCCTACTTTCTGGCAATTCCGTTTGAATTATTTCCAAGAATTGAAAGGTTATGAGCATTTGTATATGTGGCATTGGAAGGTGATTAGCTGCACTGCAACATAACGGTAGACAAAGGAAGTTTGCAAAGGGAACGGGAGAGACGCTGAAGGACGTGTTTAGATTTGTTGGCTGCTGGAACGATGGATGGAGAAGGTATGTGACACCACTGTTTTTGCTGTTTCCGTGATCGATATGTTCCATGTATCGTTGAAACATTAGGTGGTTGTGGTTTGATGATATTTGTTTGAAGTTCCGTAACATATGAGTATTGATTGGAAAATGTCGATGGCATTGTGTGTGTGTGTGTGTCTGTATATTGTAACTTATTACTGTATTGTATCTTTTATGGTAGGGTGTAGGTTTCACATATCTGAACCATGTGTGTTGGGTGTGTCAATTATTTATTGGGTTAGTATATTATAGGTCACTGTATGTTGTCGGTGAATTAGGTTTTGCGATGTGTGTTGAGACAATGTTACATTCTTATCCTGTTTCAATTTGGTTCGTAGCAGGGGGGGTTGTGGTGTTGTCAGGTCTGTGCAATCTTGTTGATGTATGTGGTATGTGCCATGTGGGTTCGATTCAAATGGGGTGTGTGGGTACTTTGTGTGTATTGTGGTTTTATGATTCACGTTGTTTAGTGCCGGATGTGAACATGTCAAAAGTGTTTCGTGGCGATGCCCTGTGTTGCTTATATGTGTGGTTTCGTTTAGTGCAATGATCTTGTTTTTTTTTTTTGTTTTGTTTTGTTTGATGTGTGTGAAAGTATGTTGTGGTGTGTACAAATGAAATGGCGTTAAATTTTGGGATTTAGGCGATGTGAGAGATGTGAATGTGAGTGTGGCAACGGGTGTAAGCAGTGCCAATTAGTATGTAGTGGAAGTAGTTGGAATATGTCATATGTTTACCGAACTGTAGACACATTGTTCCTGGCATGGTTTGCGTTGTATGGTTTTGAATTGTCAAGTGTTAATATTGGACATGGTTTCCGCTGTTTGTATTTAAGTTTGTCGACAATTATTGGTAGGGTGTGTTGGCTGGCTGTGTGGAATTTCAAGTTTCGCTTCATGTGTTACTGTGTGTGATGTTGCAACATTATATCTGGCAGGGTTGTTTAATTGGGTCGGGGTGTCATGCATGTTGTTTGTATTTATGCGTTGTGGAATTTGCATATTGGTGTGTTGGTTATGGTGTGTTATGTTCTATACTGGTAACGAATTAATATGTTATTTATGCTATTACAGATGCTGACATTAGTAGGAGTCCGTGGACGCGTTCATGTAAACGAAAACATCTCGAAGTTGCATGTGATTCGAAACCAAACAGGCTGGGTATTAACATGCAAGGACGCATATTGTTCAAGAAATTGAAAGTCATCTAGCAAGGAGTTAGTGAACGAGGTGTTAATCTTGCTGGCTGCCCGTCACGCAACGCACCTATGCGGATTAATTTTTGTTCAAACATTGGGGGCATTGTTACAATATCACCGTTGAGGGCTGGTCATTTTGTACAGTTGATAAGGACTACATTTTGGATCATGATTGAGGCTATGCGAATTAACCAACTGAATCACAATGATTTCAGGAAATTTGACGATGCAATTTTGAAAATCATATGGACGTACGACAACCATTGTGACGCATTCAATATCGGTGGGGATTTGTTGAAGCTTTGTAGGAGCAATGTAAGACTTGTTTGGGATCCAGTGTGGTACTAGGCATCTTGATCTCTCCCCTTGTCAAAGGCCGACATTGGATTTCATTCAGCGGAGGAGTCATAACATTGTAAGGATAACATTGAAGCTCGTGAAGACATTGTTCGAAGAAGCCGTGTGTGGGCGAAGTAAGGTGGACGAGGAGGACGCAGCGAAGTTGTTGACACTGTATGTGTGTGGGAAACTGTTCTTTGTTAATTCTGGGGAGACAATAAGTTGGGTATTTGTGCGATACATTGACGACTTGAAGACCGTCTGTACATACAATTGGACTGGTACAATACTACAAACGTTGATGGGTTCAATCAAAGATTTCCACCATATGCCGGAAAAGGTCACTAGATGTGTTTGCCTTGCTAGTATGTAGTGTTCAATGTTTTGCGACTGTTTGAATTGTTTTACCCATGCTTTTATTGTTTTGGTAACGACGTAATGTAATGATTTCTGTGTCTGAAACACAATATTAGATTTGCAAACATTCCACGATAGTGAAGCCAGAAATGGAGAATATGTTCCCAAGATTCCTAAAATGGGACATTGGTGAGCAGGATGTGGGGTTTGGATTTCGTAACACCAGGCAAATTCAAGGTACATGCCCTGTTGGTTAAAATTTGTTAGTAATGGATGGCGTGTGAATGGTCATGATGTTAGTGTGTTTTTTTTTTTTTTTATAAGAGTTGATAGGTTAAGGTCTTTGGAGTATGAGCGTGACATTTCGGCTACAGATGAGGGATTGGTAGCCGGTCCAGTGGGAAACATTTGTGACAACAATGTAAACAACCCAGGAGATGGTAATGATGTCAACGTTGATGGTGATGGAGGGCAGCTGGATGTGGCGGATGATTTTGTTGAGGAGAGGGTACGCATGGCTCATTCATCTGATGATGGCATGCAAGTGAATTCAAATGATGTGTATAACCCGGTGCATAATATAGTTAATGATGTTGCAGTTGACATCGAAGTGGAGAAAGCATTGAATCCAATGGTAGACATAGAAATGCGGAACAAAGCTAATGAGGGGATGATAGCAAAGCTAGATGAGGAAGTTGTTAGGTTGAAGAGTAAAATGGAGTTGCAAGTCATGAACATTGTTGGTGGGTTCGAGTGTGTAATGAAGGGGAAAGATGAGGAAATCCGAAAGTTGTAAAATGAAAACAAAGAATTACGGCAAACAATATCAATGTTGGAGGACCAGCTGGCTGACCATTAGGTACACAATGTTATGCAAACTTTTCGTAAAGTTGACGTCAGTGTTGTTGGTGCGAGTCGGTGTGGAGATGGAAGTGGGATCGATGTGGTGGTCGTGCACGATGTCACGCTTATTCGAGGTATTGCGAATATGTGTGGGAGTGTTGCACATGTAGATTTGCACACAGTGTCCGATTCTAGTCCAACGCCGCTACTTAGTGTGGGTGATATGAGTTTGTCAGACCATGAAGTGCAAGTGTTACCATACGTGGAGGATGGTGGGCATGGCGTGGCTGGGCAAAATTCGTTTGTGGCAAAATTAAGAGCAAAGTGAGAAAAGAACTAAGGATGAAAGATTATGACTACCCTTTAGGTTGGGAACGTGGAAAAAGAACAGTCACACACATGGATGAGGGTCTGGAAGTTGACAATGTAATGTGAATTACAATGTGATTGATGTTGACACAGTTGGCATGCATACCAGAAAATGGTCTGGTTTGGAGTTGAACAACCAGTTTAGGGTATGAAAAATGATGACATTTGAAGAGAAAGAGAAAATAACAAAGGCTTAAGAACAGAATGGCGATGGGTATGTGTAGGAGTACACGAAAATTTAATTACCATCATAAAGACAATTTTTGGGGTTGACAATGGTGTGTCGGTGTATTTTACCGACATCAAAAATCTTGTACGTGGAGAGAGTGTCTGTGGCAATGTAAGACGATGTACTGCCTTTTGTGTTACATGTGTTGTGTTGTTTTTTAAAACACCATAAAATGTGGGTTGTCATATGCAATATTTTCAAATGAGTTTGGTAACACATGTGTTGTTTGTTTCACAGCAGGTAATTGATGCGTATGCAGATATACTGCTGACAAAGCAGGCAAATGTCGGTTCGGGTGATAATTTGTCAGACAAATTGTACTTCTTCAGCAGTATTTGCATGGTGAGTGTTAATGTGTCACTATTATATGGTGGGCAATGTGAGGGATTTTTTTTAAAAAACCACTGATTATCCTGTAGGGCGTTATCAAAAGCAACAACACAAAAACAATGCAGAGT
This sequence comes from Camellia granthamiana, assembly GCA_036172215.1. Classification (NCBI taxonomy): domain Eukaryota; kingdom Viridiplantae; phylum Streptophyta; class Magnoliopsida; order Ericales; family Theaceae; genus Camellia; species Camellia granthamiana. The sequence continues at coordinate 45,428,693 of CM069916.1, read as the reverse complement.
TATATGCTGAAAAATTTTGCATCATCGAAGGATTGTCGGTACATTCATTTTCCAATATGCAACCAATCACACTGGACTCTCGTGGTGTACGACACAGAGGATGAGACTTGGAAGCATTTTAATCCGATGAGGCAATGGTTGAACGGTAGATCAGACATGCATTACAATGAAGCTCTTGTCCGGGTAAAATGCACATTTTTTGTTCCTGTGTTTGAATGAGTGTGGGTGTCTTGGGTTTTATAAGGTGTGGGGGTTTTGTGTGTTGCAGAAGGAGCGTGTGTCTAGTGTAATGAAGCGGTCTTTGCGAGCGAATGGAATAAACGAGCTAAGCATCGCTGAGACCTTCAACCACTCACTCGAGTCTATTGCAGATTGCCCTCAACAGGGAGCTGACTCGTAAGTACCCTGCTGTTGACACTGGAACATTGTAAATTTCTTGTTGGGTAATTGTGCAATGTAGTTAAGAAAATTGTCCTTGTGTTTCCCCAACGCAGGCTGGATTGTGCGGTCATTGTGTGCGCGGTGATGCGGCAGTATGTGCACCATCTTGATGTGGGCCGTTCATTGCAAGGTAACAACGACATCGTGTTAAGAGCAAACATGGTGAAGGGATTTGTGAATGACACGATCAGGGGCCTAAAAGATTAGATATGATTGAATTATTTTTAGGCCGTAAAAAAACAGTAGTTGAAATATATATATTTTTTATTAGTATAGTGGTATATACATTATGATTGTCTTTTGTG